>JBAHVQ010224591.1:0-10787 GCA_036872915.1 Nanipora kamurai
CCAGGATCCTTGAGGATCCTTGCACAATCCTGTCCTTACAGGATCCTGCAAGGATTATTCCAGGATCCTTGAGGATCTTCACAGGATCCTGTCCTTACAGGATCCTTACAGGATCCTTACAGGATCCTTACAGATCCTTAAGGATCCTTAAGGATCCTGTAAGGTTTTTCACCAGGGTATTCATACCCGGTAAGCTAGATGTTGTTGTTATAATTGAGTCTTTTTTTTAGTTGTTTGATCAGATAGTTATTTTTACCCGAAGTTGAGTATTTAAAAGCTTAGTACTGTAAGTGCTGGGCTTGTACAGACATATATCTGGCTTTATCTAAGCCTGAATCTTACTATAATTCAGTGGGCGTTTTAGAATAATTTACAAAACGATTAACAAGTACGAATTAACAGGTTTAAATGCTTCGTTAACCAAAATTGTGTGACCAGCAGATCCATGGGAGCAAAGGGTCTTGCAACCCCCGCCCATCCCCAATTGCTGAAAATGTGGAAATGTTAAAATGAATCAATCGTAACAACGATAGGTTACCATTATGCGAAGGAGTATAATTAAATTTAGTCCAAGTCAACAATTTTTCTGATGTGTTCTCCAGTGTAGGGTTACGTTGACCGTTTATATTTTTATTTTATTTTCCTGTAATATTATATGATATTTTTAAAGCCATTTTAGTCTACTCTGTGTTACCACGGCGACTTGACGACAGCTTCTAATGCGCATATAGATGGTTTGCAATCTATTCCTTGAGATTCACAAGACAATGTAACGGCGTGGTGCCATACACAGCGGTATTTAGTGAGATTCGTTTGTTAAAGTTCCACCAACATGGCCGCCTTGGTGTGACATACAAACCAACAATAATATGCATAAAAGATCCCCTAATGGCCTGTACTTTTTATTTGATGTATCAATTCAAGGCAAAACGTTTATTTAATGTACCTTCGCTAATTTAAGCCCTTACTCTAAGTACATCAGTACCTCAAAAACGTTTGATCTTTGATCTGTAATCTTTAAATTTATGTACATACCTCTGTTGATTCTTTAACGCTCAGGCCTCACTTTCTTTTGCTAATATGTTCTCTCTTCGGTTTTGTTTTCTCATTGCTTCTTTTGATCTAAGTGTCCTGTATACAGGCAGCCTGCGAGCACGCTGTCCTGAGAGAAAGGAGAGCCTGGACGGATCCTATTGCAATTTCTGTGGCAGCGTTCTAAATTGGAATGCAGCTTTCCTATTGGCTAAGCATACGGACCTTCCTCACTCTATTGGCTGATTGAATATGCACATGTTTGTCTATTCTGATTATTTGAAGAAGCATTCGGAATAGGCTTGCGGAAATTATTCCAAGTATTTGTCTATTATTCTGCCCCTTGTTTAGCTTTAAGGTTTCCATCTTTCTGGTCCAGATTACCTATTTTCCTCAAACAATTCTTGAGTAATTGCATTTGAAACAGAAAATTTTGAATTGACATCGTGAGAACGGTCGGACGGGATTGGTTCATAGCGCATTTATATGACAGCGATTGATTGAATCGGACATATCGATTGAAAAGGTGTTACGTTTCCACGCCAACCGTTTTAATGATCGACGAGGGGCTGAATTAAAATTGTAATAGAATCTGTGCAGGCTCGTCCTTCTCTCAGGAGAGCCTGCTCGCAGGCTAGTATACAGGACACTGGGCGCGAAAGGGTTAATTAAAACAAGTTGATTTTGAATCATTGAGCTGAAAAAATACATCACGGATGAAATATTTATGCAAATGAAAATAAGGATGTTCGTGAAAATAACGATACAAAAAAAAATAGAAATTTATAGAGGTACTGTATGTGTTTAAGATTTATCCTTGTTTATATTTACGGAGTTGTGCAGGTTTAAAATCCTATTTCTCATACCTATCTGTGAGTAAATCACTCTTCAGGTACTATGATGGTATCTTTTAGTACTACTGTGTGAGACGACCAAAGGACGTTCGTCAAGCTCGTTCTCTCAGAAAAACGATTTCTGAGCCCTTGACGGGAATCGAACCCGCAACCTTCTGATGACCGGTGAGACGCTTTAACCATTGAGCTGCCACGACTCAGATGGTGAGCTAGGGTGCAGATTCATCATATGTACTGCCTAAGCGGAAGTCAGTATATGATGATAATGGTGGAAATATTAAATGCTGAACAGTAATCTGGTTCATGTGGGAGCTTGGTATATATCAGATGACCAACGAACGTTGAGCCTTCTAGGGCTCAGAAATCGTTTTTCTGAGGAAACGAGCTTGACGAACGTTTGTTGGTCGTCTGATATATACCAAGTTCCCACGTGAACCAGATTAGTATTCAGCATTTAGTAGTACTAATGTGTCTTACTTTCAAATTCAAGGAAGAAGCTCAGGACGACTTCCGACTATATCTATAACACGTTGTTCGTCGGTGGGCAAGACAGTGATGTGACACTTGTTGCACTTGGTAGGTATAAAATAATTATTTGCTGTCATACTAATGGTGGAGGCTACACACATTTTAAGCTGAAGTACCACCCAGGTGATCTGACTGCAAGCAAAATGCCTGAGACTAGTAGCGCGATAAAAATCCAGTTTCATATCTTTAATCTGTTGTGACATTCTGTGTCTTTTGTGAAACTGTTTGAAACTTTGTGTCAGTATTCAATAAAAGGAAAGGTATTTCCATTACGAATATAAGAACAGAATTTGGTATGGTTTAATAGATATTGACTAATTTAAATTGGAAATGGATTTCTATTTGACTACTTGTCCCAGTCTAATGTTTCCAGATCACCTGGGCCGCTAATGAAATACCTACCGAAAAAGTTGCAAGAACTCCAATGAGCTGAATTTTTGGCAACAAAATTTCGATGAAGTAACTCGTGCTTCCACCCTGCGACTTTTCTTCTGCACAGGCGATGCGTCCTTAGTATTTTGAATCAATAAGGTACGAGCAAATACAGTAAGAAACTTACTCCGAAGATCAGCATCTTCCAAATCCAATATTCGAGTTATAAAACAAGACCAAACTTATCACCGTAATATTTCGACTTTATTTCAAAGTCATTGTCAAACCTAGTATATTACAAACAGAGCTGTTATTTATACACGTATAAACGACAGAAATGGGCGCCGAAACCAAGACTCGCGCTAGCACAGTAGCCTGAGTAATTATTGTTGAATTTGAGATATTATAGGCCTATCTCTACTTAAGCAATCCTTCCAAAAGTTTTTGAAGGTCATGCCTTCCACGCAGAAATGTATGTGTTGGTATCTAAACTTCCCTGTCAAATCATCAACATGGGTTCAGGGCCATGCACTCTCACGAGTCTGCCCTAAACATGATTTACGGATATCTCTTAAGTAGTATCAAACAAGGCTTTTGCTGCGTACCTTGTATTATTTTCAGATTGCTTCAGGTTTGCGAAGTTCCTCATTCATTTGTAATGTTTTTCTGTAAAAACTTTCAGGAAAAACGGGACTGATGGCATAGAACTTTTTGTTGTCCAGAATATTTCAGTGAAGACACCCAATTCTTGTTTATTCGTGTTCATATCAGCTCGAATATTTTCCAACAAAAACTTACCAGTCCAGTAATATGTGTATTGACCGGGTGGTCAATGTCGTAAAACTTCTGCCCTTTAGCAGCTAATCAGCTTCAACCGTACTTACGTAATTAGAACAAAAAACGAACTCTGTCATAGAGGTAAAGACACATTAACGTAGAGCCAGGTCCGAATGGAAAAGTATTTGGTTTCGTTCTAGGCAACTACTTCTCGTTTTTTACACTCTTCAGATGTTTCTGTTTACCTAACCTCTCGACAGCTGAAATGAAATCTTCATTTGCCGTTATTTCACACATATAAAAACCATAGCCAGCCGATAATTTGAAGAAATATAACACAAATTAAGAGACTGGATCTCTTAATTTGTGTTGGAAATAAGACACGGCCAGCCGGAACATATCTTCTTTGTGATTCGTCATGCTTCCCTTGGACATAATTCGGGTAGGAAAGCAATGAGTGAGTTAAAGCTGGTGGGGGTATTACAAATTTTCGTTGTTTCCATGGCGACAACCCAATTCATTCTATGAAATCATAAGACATGAATTAAACAGAGGAATTCCGCGTTGTTTTTTGCTGTACACTGAACTACTTTTTTCTTAAAGTATTTAAGAAAATGTCCGTTATAATATCATCAGCTGGTATTAAAAGATATGAATTGTTTATTTTAAGACTTATACAGACCAAGACGAGAAGTTTATGCCTAGATTTTCTGCTAACTCCACAACTCATTTTTCGAGGTTATTTTCAATTATGTCAACAGAAAATCCAATATATTACGTCAACCTATACTTAAATACCCATCACCGATTTCCTTCCCCGCCAAATTTGGGGTAATCAGCTGTACCCAATGGCAATTTATGCCAAAGGTTTCATGAGGTTTAAAAATCTGGGACGACTGTGTTCAGCTACCCTAGGATAACTTCCCAACACTACATATATCATCCACATTAATACCATAATCCTTGAAATAATCAGAAAATGGAGAGACATCAATGAAAATCAAACAACTCTAACAACCATTTCTGAAGTTTTGCGTATCAAGTATTCGTCCTGATCCACACTTGAGCCAAATTGAGCACTAGGGATGCAAACAGTGCATCTATGTCAATAACCTGCTAATGAGCAAGAAGTATCTTTATTATTTCTTAAAATTATGATTTTTTTTATTACTATTATTATTATTATTATTATTATTATTATTATTATTATTATTATTATTATTATTATTATTATTATTATTATTATTAGAGAAACTACTCCGCGAGTAAAAAGACCTGGATTCAACCCAGTTAAGAGCTTTCCTCGATAAACGTCAATCCTACTATTTGGAAGTTTCGACAGTTGTCAAACCCTTTTGGCTTCGTACATTTCATTCAACGTCGCCCACGCAGAACTCAGCTTTTTATTTATTATACAGCTGAACTCATTTTTCGGTCTGTACCTAAAATTATTATATTTCAACGTTCGTTTTCCGGTATGTACGCAAAATGACGCACTTTGATTGGCTGCCTAGCTGTGCGATAAGTTTTTCGTACAGACCGGCTAGCAATTCGAGGCACAAAATTTAAACGATTATAACGATTTATACATTTTTACACCATATAATAAATTCCTTATTAACGTCGTTTGTTCGGTCTGTACGGGAAAGTATTTGCCCTCTGCATTTGTCCACAGACCTCGCTCCTTCGTCGCTTGGTCTGCACGAAATCGTCGGGCAAATACTTTCCCGCACAGACTTCACACTCGGTTAATAAGTGATCATTACGCACACTGATTCGCTGCTAAACGGTGCGAGATTTTCATTCTGGAGCAGTAAGTTTTGGAGGGAAAATTTTTAAATTGATTTTTAACGAAAATTATGGAGAACTAGATACCTACATTGAAGAGACCAAGCGAATAAAATGTGTGGGAACATTATTGATGCTTTTTATAAAAGTTATATGTATGATATAAGACAAAACATATACCGAATAAAATCATCTTGTGAAACTCAAGATATGAGTAAAAAACAAGAGAGAATGTTTAAATGGTAATATTTTAACTTATTGTCACCTCGATTATATGTACCGTGAATTGACGTTGTTGATATGTTGCATTTCATCTGTCTACAGGTATCGAATGGAAATTGCATAAGTTATATTTATGTCAGGTAAGGGCACAAACTGACTGTTTAAGACTGTACGCCACCACTGAGTGTAACGGATCAAGATCTCGGTGTCATTGAGGTCCCAAGTACTCGTAATTTTCGGGTACATACAAGCACAATGCCTTTAGATATTTCATTGTGCATCATCGGACTTTCTTCCGTGCATTTAGGTCGCTCTGACGGTCTGAAACCTAAACTTGCTTCTATATCGGTAAAAATTTAACGAGTGAATAAGTGCGTGAGACACAATTGGTTGACGGGTGACTAAATTTGCCCGTTTAAATCCGTGAAGCTTGATTCTCTTATAGTCGTAACGACTCTCTGACTATCACACGATACAAGATTTTTTCATCGCTCGATTGTAGTACGATTGTGGGAACGCAGCAGTCTTAACGATCGTAGTGATCGTTGGCAATCATCGAACCTGTGTCATGGATGTAGACTCGAGATCTACTTTCATGACAGCCAGCGGTGGACTGGCTATTTCATCGGAGCCGGGCGATTTGGTAAAAAGGGGCCCGGAAACGCACCCCAACTTCCCACCCGAAAATAATTTACTATAATTTCTGTTTTGAGATTTACATAACTTTATTATTGGCCACGTAAATGCTCTGTCAAAACTCCACAGGGTTAATCGTAATTTATAACATAAACCACAAACGTTAACAGTTACTTATGCAATCATTAAATTTTCAATGGACTTGAAGGGGGCCCAAGAAGAAGGGGGCCCAAGAAGCAGGGGGCCCACCGGGCGATCGCCCGGTCAGCCCGACTGGCCAGTCCGCCCCTGATGACAGCTACGATCACAGTAAGACAGCCACGGGACTATCGTGCGATCGTATTTCTAAAGTCTAAAAATCTATTCACACTGGACGCGAAACTGTAACGCGACACGACTTTTCAGTTTTTAAAAGCGAATAAAATTACCCTAGAAATGAACATTTTGACGTTTTGTATGCACTAGAATCAACACGTTATCCTATCATTCTTATTTTATCAAATTTTTCATAAGGAACGAATTTATTCGCTTCCGAAATTACAAAAATCGCGTCGCGTTGCGGTTTCGCGTCCAATGAGAATAGGCCTTAATCTATAAAGTAGAGGCCAGGTTTAGTAGCTGTCAGTCAGCTGAGGAGTTCCCCAGGGACCGATTCCCATTTTGTTTTTGTTCTGGTTTAATAAACGGTTTACCTAATTTCTTTGATAATTCGACCCCGTGCCTGTTTGCTGATAAACACCGATAATACTATGAGCGAGTATGATAGTACTGTTTTAGAATAGATACTTATCTCGTTACACACCCACAATCCATTGTTTCAACACAAGCGTTAAATTCTTTATTCAACTCATTAGTATTCAGGAGTGTGATAACAACTTATCGCATGCTAATGAGCGTATGTTTTAATTTCTAACGACCAACGTTTTCTTTATGGTAAAGCCAAAAAAAAAAAATCCATGTAATTGCAGGTTTCTTGAGATAAGATGGTTAATCAATGTTCACTCGCGTGATAAAGAATTTAACATCGCTCGGAAAGCTTGAACGTCCCCTCGGAGCCTGCGGCTCTTCGAAGCTGTTACGCGCCACTCGAGATGTTGAATTATTTATAATACTAGACCATTGATTAACCCTTACTTAATCGTGAGTCATCTAAAATAACTATTAGCTTGTTTCCTACATACAAAATATGAATGTTGCTAAAACAGAACATGTATTAATTGGTTCACGGCAGCGATTTGTTAGAATTGATGGAATACCTTTTATGAAGATTGGATATCCTTCATATGACCCAGCCAAGACCAGTTTCGAAAATACAGCCCCAAAGCCTTTCCACTGTTAGTCAACCCTGTGACTCTAGTCTAGCAGTCTGACCTACTAAACCATGGACGCCGTTACCATAGCTCAATGGGCCAGAGTGCTCCGATGGAGTCGCAGGGTTGCAGGTTCGATTTACAGCCGGAAGTGCCTGGAGCTGCAGTTTCGCAAGTGGTCAGGCATGGTCGGACGTCCGTGATTCTTACATTGTTACATGGTTTGAAAAAACATTCATATCAGTTTATATCAGCAAGATCCAGGCTAACTTGTAAAATTGTTAGACGACCAGCGAAAGTTCGTCAAGCTCGTTATCTTAGAAAAACGATTTCTGAGCCCTAGACGGGGATCTAACCCGCAACCTTCTGATGACCGGTGAGACGCTCTAACCATTGAGCTACAAAGATTCAAATGGTGAGCTAAGGTGCAGGTTTGTCATTTGTGCTGCCTAAGCGGAAGCCATGATATGATAGTAATTTTGGAAATACTGTAAGCTGCGGAGGTTTTGACGTAGTTTCTCACGTAACATTAGATATTCATAGCACTGAGGACAATGGTAAAATTAACCTGATCTTTAACTCAAATATATTCAAACCAGACCTGTGTGAGAACAGTACCAAACGTCAAATAGGGACCAGAGGAAATAATTTAAATTTGGCACTTACCTATCTATTGTCTTCCTAATCAATTTCTTTTACTTTCAAAGCCGTGTCACCCTGAGTAATTAATTTAGTAGTGTTCACTGAGTTTCAAGGCACGAACACGTTGGGTAAATCCAACTTCGCCATTGGCCGAACCGTTATGAATATCTAATGCATGTGAGAACTTTGGTTAAGGTTTTGTAGGTTAAAACCTTTCTATGCTTATATGAAATACGAACACAAAGCTTTAAACGTTCTTTCCTACCTTAGAAGCGTTTCATCTACAGAGTTTTCACTGATGCTAGGTTAAGCTAATCGCCCTTTGAACAGCTGGGCTTGAAAGTTTCTGAAGACTACAGCAAAAATTGTCTGCAATGAAGTTTATCGAGCTACTTCTGCTCTAGTATTTCCCAAGCTGTGGTGGAAAAACTATACTGCTCGAAGAGCTGAAGCAAATGCTATGATTACGTACAGGTAGTCCCCAAAATGCCTTCCTTTTAATTTTGGGAGGCTTTTGGTTTGAATGTAAGCCAAGCTACAAATTAAGTTGCTTAAAAGAAAACCTAACTTTCTTACTTTATGGTTTGAAACTTAACGAAAACAAATCATTGGCATCCCGTCAGGATAAATGTATCCCCGTAATTTGTTTTTGTTCATATGGGACGATTTTATTTCAGAGATAACTTTCATGTGAGTTAGTACATCGATGAAAAAATTCCCGGAGTATTTTCACACAATATAAAATAGAAGGCTTTCATTTCCCTGCACGAAAATTCATTTCTGATATAAGTCGCACATGAAGCCGCGCGCTCGAAAAATCATTTCATCACTACCTGAAGATGGACAACGGGACAAAGTTTGCCATTCATCAATTCACTTGGAGTAAAATAAAAATAGTACTAGTGGAGATATGCTGCTGCACGTGACGATTTCTCGTTTCACAAGCGCAGTGCTTATCGGAGAATCTCGAGTATTGTCAGGGATTGTAACAACTTATTATCCTCACATCGGTCATTGGTGGTGAAATTTTACAAACAATTCTCACGCAGAATCGAACTACAACTGTATTTTATGATAACTGTATTATTTGTTTGTAGTCGAACTATTTCAAGAGTATGTTCTTGGGGCCATGGAAAGAATCTCAGCAGAACCTTATTAAACTTGAAATTCCAGATGGAAATATTGATGAAGAAGGTGTGTGAATTAGGTGTGCGTTCTATAGTCATAAAGTCTGTCAGTCCTGTTGGATGGCGTATGTATCTCCCAACTTTTTGGGTAAAGGTGATTTTTATGTAAACCAGACCTATTAGAAGCAAAAAGGGTCTCTGGGGGTATACGATACGTTTCCGGTAATTTAGTGTATGATCAAATTATATCGAAGAAATATCAGTTGCCTAGCTGGCTTGAACTTATGGACACCTTTTGCCCTTCATTAAAACGAAAGCGGTGTTCATTAGAGTGATTGTAATCTTCAGTAGTGCCTTCCTCCCTTCTTTGGACATTATCCTTGTGGAAGTTGAGTGATCGCCCCCCAAAATATCAACCATAATAAGATATAGTCTTGTTCTGCTTTTCAAAAGACAGTATTTACCTTCAAACTATGATATAAAAATTGGAATGCTGGGTCGGCAGTATTGAACGGCTTGTAGATAGTCAAGAGGTTTGGGAAACTGCCGGAACTTAAGATTGCTTAAACTGACGTTTCGAGCGAAGGCCTTTTGACTATCTACAAGCATTAACCTTCCCCTGCTATCTTGCGAATTCTCTGTCTCCTTCTTTGTTCAGTTATCGTAACGCTTACTCCAGCTGCACACATCTGAAAACGACGTTTCAAGTGCTATATCTTGTACAACAATTTTCACTAGACATTGCTAGTCTTGGTAATTGTTATTGCCAGTCTTCTTCATACAACTTATATCAATATATACGTGTTATTGCTTATTGACTTTTTATTTTATTTTGTTGATTATCCCCATTTTTCTGATTGAATTTTGATCGACGCTAATGAAATACTATAAATGTTGATATTTTTTTTCATTGACGTTTTTGAACTTTAATTTAACAGAATATTTAATTACTTGTTGTAAATGAATTTACTTTTCGCGCAATTATAATTTGATTGGCATTGTTGAAGTTGAAAAGCACTATTGAAGATTACAATGGCTCTAATGAACACCGCTTTCACTTTAATGAAGGGCAAAAGGTGTAAGACGAGAGGTCACTAAAGGAAGCAACAAATAAATTGTAAAAAATGTGTATATGTATATGTATATATATGTATATATTATATGTATATGTATATGTATATGTATATGTATATGTATATGTATATGTATATGTATATATATATATATGTGCGCACGCTCACTGCCTGCAGTTAGAGCGCTCTGGCAAATGACCTTGATGTCCCACATTTATGAGGCATCAAAGGTGACTGTAAATAACAGTCATTTCATCCTGCTCATCAGCACTACACTGGTGAGGCCCAAAAGGCCGAAACGGTCGCAGAAGTCTACGAGAACCTTCGAGTTTACAAAGGGGACTGTGGTGGATCCATGCTCCAGTTGCTAACTGGTAACGCTGCTACCCCTTCTTCGAGTTGTACAACGCCGGGCACCACCACCTA
>JBAHVQ010224623.1:0-14263 GCA_036872915.1 Nanipora kamurai
TATTTTACTTGAGTTATATTATAAAAGAAATAGAAAACATTTTTCCTGTGTTTCTATACAGTTATAGAAACACTTGTAGAAAACTTATAGAAACTCGAAATAACGTGGAAAAACTCGCCCTACGGGCTCGTTTTCCCACTGATTATTTCTCGTTCCCCCAAACTCCCACGCGTGTTTCTATAACTGTATAGAAACACGGAAAATGTTTTCTATTTCTTAATTAGATACCTATGAAAAACAACTGAAAGGTCACCCTGCAAAAATAACTTTAAATAGCAGTAATAATAACAATAACGAGAACAATAACCTCTTAATTTATAATAATAACTAATGATAATGATAATAGATAATAATAACAGTAATAATGATAATAACGATAATTACAATACTAATGATGATATGTGAAAGATGAATTGAGGAATCATAAGATCATTGGCTGACGCACCAACATCAGGTACCCTAAAGCTTATAAAAAAGACCTCAACGACATCACTCGGAATAAAACCGTTTCCTAAATATCAAGATTATGTTTGAATTACTCTGGGTTTATTACTGTGGTACTGGTGGCACATAACGGATGCAAAACAAATGATGTCGTTGCAAAAGCTAGTTTTGCACCAGGCAGAATTTTCCGCGGAGTTGAATTTTTCTTCGTCTTTATAAATTCGTTTCACCCCAGAGTCCAGAGCCCATGAAACAAAGAAACATTTCGTTTCGCGCGGAAAATTCCGCTTGGAAGAAAACCGGCTTGAAGCAAAAGTGACTCGTCGGTGGCCGTCGTCGGCCACCATCTAGCCCTGAGATGGTTTCAGGTGGTTGTGAGAATGTTTTGAGTTCCAGGATCACGATATTTGATTCCGTGCCGAAAGCCATCTTGGTGGATATGGTGTGTACTTTGCTAACAAGTTTTAATGGAACATTGTTTATAAATGTAAATAATTTTCTTTTTTTTCCTTTAAGTCATCGATCTCAGTGGACGAATCCAAGAACCTGACGGAGGATTCTCTTCTGAAAAATGCCCAGTTTATCATCGAACAGGTAACTTCTGCCCAGCATCCAGGCAGCAGCGTCTCTATAGGGGGTGTAACACCCCGTAAGGTTTTTAAAAATCGAGAAAATTCGGGCAAAATGGACAGTAGAAGTATTAAGTTCGGGCAAACTTATGAGTCCATGGTAGTATAATTAAGAAAGAATCTACAGCCTTATTTTTGTGAATGAATGTAATGAATCACGAATAGCCACTGATGAAGTGATTCACTAATCATCGCAATTACTTTATTGCATTTGCATTGTGTTATTTTATTAACATTGTATTAATTGTGGGATTGCTTAAAGATAGAACGTATATGGCAACATTTTGGTTCTGTCTTAATGCCCATCCAATGAAATTCGGGCTATTTTATGAAAAGTAGAATATTCGGGCAAATTCAACTCGACACCCTCCCAATCAAAGTTGATTCGCCACGCCCCAGTACCCAGGTTGAAAAAGTTATCTAACTGGAGGTGGAGCAGTAGAAGTGCACTTCTGTACTCCATGGGACTCACCAAAAGTGAGACTCAAGAATTAAAATAATGGAGGGAAAGGAAGCACGTAGTCAAATGCTAAATCCAGAGGTAGTCGAAGACTGATGGTTTTACCTTGTGGGTTATGTTTTTCCCAGAGTCTATTTCAGTACTCCGGCAAACACTGTCGCCAATTCGACCGAAACATTTACACTGAGGAAATAAGAAGTTTCGCCTGAGAAGTTTCTCAAACAACTCGAGACTTTTCAGGGGTATAGACCAGTTTCTCATTTCTGATACTAATGTCCGCAGGTGGAGGACTTCGACGCAGCTGGTGACTGTTTTGACATTCCCCTTTTGGTCGGACCTTGTATGACGTATTTCATTAATTTGACTGGTGTCGTTCCAGGGAGAAGGTTAGTTCTTGTACAGAATGTGTAAATTATACCTTACCCGTGGTATTAAATATTTATAAATTTCTATACAACGAGACCATCTCAATCGTAGATATTGTTGTTCATAAGAGTTTTGTATTGAATGTACCATTTCTAAAATTTGTTTGTAATTTATGATGAAAGGACAAAGGAAATGCATAACTATGTCCATCTGTATATCCGACATAGATCCCGCTGGCGTTTCTTGACAAATTTTTGCAGCTCAGAAACCAACTGTCAAACTTTCTTCGTCAATTGCCGAATAAATGGGTTCGTTTTAGATCAAAAAAAAATTCGCAGAACGTGTTTTATTGAATTTAAAAGACTAGGCTGTTGCATCGTGAGAACAACTTAACAGAATAAACTATGTTAAGTTCATGGAAAACCACGTTTTGTTTTATCGCTGAGCTTTAGACCTGTTGACTCAGGACTTCATCAGACAAATTGCCGAATTATTCGAAACAGCTGTCAGAAATCACGCAAGTAAACAAACACTCCAATTTTAATTAACTAAAACTAAAGACAACTGAGTACAAGAATTAACCGAACAGAGCCGTCCATGTGTTGTTTAATGGCTGTCCTGAGCAAATCGTTGGGTTTCTTGCAATTTCTATCTATTCTCTCACTCTCCAGCTGAAGTAATGACTGTCGGTAGCTGGAAGCGAAGAGTCTTCCCGTTTTACCTGACGGTCGAATTCCCACCCGTGTTTATAGCTATAGCAGATTTTTCTAGTTGCCCTTTTTTGCAACAAGATTTGTGCTCCTTTAGACGAGTCGAGAGATTACTTCCAGTTTTGCCACTATACACAACTCGGCAAACTCCAGATTACGAGAAATCGTCTTTTGCATCCTTGTGTGAATACAACACTCATATAATTCGTGTTAATAGCTGTGGGAAACCGTACCAGCACGACACACAATTAGCTCAATCTTATGAGACGGTGGTCCTATGTATGGTAAACACACCGAAGGCACATCTTCATTATTAGTTGGCTTAGGTCTCGATGGAACTATTGATGAATTGACTAATTTCTTTGGAAAGCCACTCTTTGTTAAAACAGCTTTTAGGTCCATTTCACATTGTAAATGCTCGTCATTACAAATTGTTCGTGCTCGATGAACTAGAGTCTTACACACAGAACATTTTATGTTAGGATGGTGAAATGAAGTGTAGTGGAGGTATCTGTCGGTATGTGTAGGTTTGCGATACACAGTTTCACTCAGAGACCCATCAGCCTTAACCGCGAGGAGAATATCCAAAAACGCAATGGAGTTGTACTCATCTTGTATTCCCATCGTGAATTGAATCGAAGGATGGATACTATTGAGGTGATCCAAAAATTCAGACAATGTTTCGAGACCATGATTCCATCGATACCTAAGACAACTAATAATAAAGATGTGCCTTTGGCGTATTTACCCGAAGACACATCTTCATTATTAGTTGTCTATATTAGGTGATCTAGAAATTCAGACAATTTTCCGAGACCACGAGACCAAATGCTAAACGTGTCATTTACATAACGTTTCCACATACCTGGTTTCAAAGGAGGGGTCGCGAGTTTCAAAGGATTGATAGCTTGATAGAACTCAGACAAAGGGTATATGCATTGTCAGCGAAAGATATTTTTAAAATTCCTGAAGGTAGATACTACCACGTACGGGCTTAATTCGTGGCAGTATCAAGCAGCCTAGTTTTAGAATGCACTTCCAGACACAGCGAGATTGGTTGAAAGTTACCATACTTTTAAGAATTCCATTAAGAATATTGACTTTGGCCAAATTTTACAATTTTAAAATCATTACAGTTTTAATCCGTTATATTTGTATATATATTTTATACCGAGATCGTGGTTTCTGTAATTCGATTAAATATTTAAAGTGGTACCTCGAAAAAGTCGTAGGCCCAGGTATGATCTTTCTCAAAAGTGACTTTGAAATAAGGAAGAAGGGCGTTTGTAATTTTTCGATATCTCATCTCCTTCCAAAGATATTCAGGTTTTTCAAACATGCAAATTAGATGCCTTAGGACGTCAGTTTTTCCAGAGGGACTAAATGAAACTCAGAAAATTAAGAATATCTCTGGAAATACACTGTAGAAATCGTGCAAACTTTGCATGTTTATGGTAATAAATGAAATACAGTTCGATTAGCAACTTTCATTGTTTTGCCGCGGAAATCAGTCGGTCTCAGACCCCTTTAAACTTAAAACACAAAATCCTCTCTGTTTCTTTGTTTTTAAAATAGCTTTATACCTGTGAGCCACGGTCCTTACGAATGCACGAATGTTTAGATCTACGCACTAGAGTAGACGAACAACATAAGTTGCTGAGGGAGGTGTGTTCCATTTAGTACCTTTAACAGAAAAAATGGGGATTTAACTGACGTATGGACACAAAACGTACGACGTAGGAAACGTTGGCGCAATGACGTGAACCAACCGCTAAATACGTTCATCTCTTCTTTGAAGACGATCCGAGAAGCGGGCAGAAACCTCAGAACCAATAAATTAACCTGGTGTAACCACAAATCTGTTTTATGTTTATTAAATGCCACCATGCAAGACCTCAAACTACAAAATATGAACAGTTTCTATCGTTTATTTCCGGAGATATTGGTAATTTTGTGAGCTCCATTTAGTCAGTGTAAAGTAAATGACGTCACAAGGCATCTAATTTACATGTTTTAAAAACCTGAATACCTCTGGAGCGAGAGGAGTTATTGACAAACTACGAACGGCGATCTTCCTCAATTCCAAGGTATTTTTGATTATCATCATAACCGAACCTATGATTTTTTTCATCGTAGTACCATTTTAAATGGCAGCTACAAGTTTATTGGCCGTTCTGTGTCGGGATATACAGACGCAAGGCAAGTAGGGTGTCTTCGGCTCTGTTCAGACTAGGTGCCCTGGCGCGGTGCTTGGGAACGAACATTAGTTTGGGCACTAGTTTGAATGGGGGGCCAAAGCCCAATGGAACGGTGGCCGAGCACGGTCACTACCTCGGGAGACAGTGCTGGTTGTTGAGTACCGTGTCATTGTGCTCGCTTTGGGCACTGCATTCAGAGCACTGCCCGAGCTGGTGTTCTTGCCCGAGCACAGTGCCAGGACACTTAGACTGAATCGAGGGTCACACCCCCCGGTTCAAGACACACACGGACTTTGTAAGTTAATAGACCTTATTCATAAATGGTGGATGATTTAAAATTCTATTATATGCATATAGATTGGCCCTTATAACCACGTTTTGTAGTAAAAATTCTTTTGAATTTCGTACATGAAAACAAGTTCATAGGGACTAATTTATATGCATATGAAAGAATGTTAATTTGGCGGCCAGTTATGAATAAGATCTATTATGTATCAATGATTAAATAAATAGTTAAATTAATATGGTGTCACAAGAAAGCTCTGTCCAATTAATATTTTTATGCGTTATAATATCTTATTTTACTTTCCCTCCTTTTGTTCGTTTAGGAAAGTTACTCGTGGGATGTTGATGACACTCCGGGGGGAAAAGCGAGGCAAGCTTACAAAGGTACACTAAATACACCGTAAACAGCTTCAAATTTTCAACAACTTATTTTGATGTCGAATCAAACAATGTAAACATTGCCAGAGAGGAACCAGTCTAACCATTGAGCCACTAGAACTCAGCCGTTACGAAAATTTCACATATTATTTCACATGTGAAAAGCATATGGAATTGCAACGTTTATCACATGCGCAATTCTCATTTCACGTATGAAATTGGAACATTTTAATACACATGTGAAACACCGCATTCGCATATGGTCCATAATTTCACATATGAAAATCTCACGTATTTCACATGTAAAATTTTCATTTCGCATGTGGAATTGGAACGTTTTCACATGCGAAATTCTCATTTCACGTATGAAATTGGAACATTTTAATACACATATGAAACACCGCATTCGCATATAGTTCATAATTTCACATATGAAAATCTCACATATTTCACATGTAAAATTTTCATTTCGCATTTTTTTTTCAAAATTTTTGTGTAACGGTAAGGGAAAAACAAGGTTACTTACGGACTTAAGCTCGTGCCTGGAGCTCAGAGCTTTTCTGAGTGCATGACTTTCCACAGTTTGATCAGCAAGAGTTTCTAAGACTTTAACACTATCAAACTGCAGTCTCAAAATACAAATTAACATGTAAAATTCGTGCATCCGTTTGCTCTCCATTTTTGGCTTCTCTCTTTTTTATTGGCAATTGACCCTATTTAAGCGTTGTATTAATATGGAGCAACAAACAAACAATTAAAACTAAAACTCTCTACGAAATAGGAATACAAAATGCATTAACCCGGTTGTCCCAAACACAATTACAGCTAATCATGGGTTAAAATATAATCGGCTCTTTTCTTGGACATGTTCTGTTTTTATTTAAAACTGTTCTTTGCCTATGTGGTATGTGAACAGAAGACGTTAAATATCCTAAATACTACATTGGTAGTATTTAATCCACAAAGTTTTCATTAATCCTGGGTTAAACTAATCGCCCTTTGAACAACTGTGCCATGGACTTTAACCACACATTTGTATTTCCATTAATACAGTGGCTGATTGTTTTAGGCAACGACGACCGCACTGGTTCGCAATATCTTTAGTGATTTCTTCCAAGGCCAAATGGATGAAACAGCCAAAAGTACCACATCTCGTCAACACTGTGATGTCTGTAAAACTTGTCAACAACCGGATAGTGGGCAGTGCACTGTTTGTCGAAACATCGCCGAGGTTAGCGGGCAAGGACGACCAGAGGAAGAATGTAGAAACGGAAGGTATAAGTAGTCTGGATTTCCTCTTTTAAGTAAAGTGATTCGAAGGCTTTGTTCATTGACATGTGTAAGGCCAAAAGTGTCCGGGAGCTGCCGAAACTTTGAAACAGCAAACCTGACGTTTCTAGCGAAGGACTATCATCGGAGTAAAACGACAACATTCCACTCTGACGAATGGCCTTCGCTCGAAACGTCAGTTTCTCTCTTTGAAGTAGTCTGGTAGTTACTTATTTATCATCTCCTAACTAGAAATACGAACACACAAACGACCCTCGCCTACCATTCAATTATAAACCTCGGGAATGTGAACGAAGTTGATGGGTTGTAAAGGTTGTCGGGGAAAAACATTTCAATTTAATTCACCCTTATTATAACTGGAAAATAAAAAAGTAAGTGTTCGCTGGAAGTCATTCTAAAGTTTTGAAAATTAACGATTACAACTGACCAATTGGCGCAAATCTTGTCTTCATCGTGCCTCTGCAGTCTCCTTCACATAACTGGAACAGCCTTCGAGGCAAAAAAAAACCGTTTACGTTATAGTTTGGTCTTTTATCGATAATTACCCCGAACGGCTTGAGAAACACGAACAAATTTGTCCACTCAATTAAATTCGTGTGCGGTATCATTTCACAATCGCACGTTGGTCTTAACTCATGATTTTGCCCAAGCCGGCTATAATATTACTATACAAAGCAGCAACTTTTTTGAGTTCTTCCCGGACATATCTGTGTTTTTCGTTGTTTTTTTTAATAAATTTTTTCGCAAATTAGTTTTACCTTCGACAGGACGGGCTGGACGCTGTCGTTGCTAAATATTTTGGAACGTTCGAAACAAAAATCGGGACGTCTGCGGTTTAGGGGACGCAAATGACGGTATTGGTGTTGCTAAGTGTGTTTATATATTAAACGGAACTGTCTGGATCACCTAACCCTGACAAAAACCCTGGCCCTAACCTAAACGGGTTTAAAACCTAGGTTTAACGCTAACCTGATTTACCACCTAACTTAAACGCTAACCGGACCCACCAAGGCTTAACGCTAACCTGACGAGGGATTTGGCGATGGCGTCATTTATGTCCGCTGAACTGAGATCTAGTCCAAAAATCTTTTGACGTGCAAAGAAGTGATAAGAACTTCAAGCACAACAGTTCATCCGGTTGGTCGTCAAAAAATGCTGAAGTGTTTAATAATTGTACCTTAATAATTTATGGTGTCCGTACTTAAACTTTACAATCTGTAAAACTTCATACTTAAGTGAACTTTTCGGCTATTTTGTTCAAAAATTGTCCGTCTCTACGTAGTGTTCCATCCCTTTCCTAATCAGCATTAGTTTGCTTTCGCTGTCGCAGCTTGTCCAATCCTTTTTGTTTGGCATTAATTTTCTTATTATTTTCCCATTGCAATTAGAGTCATGTGCTCAAGCAGAAGGCACTTTTTCCTACAAAACGTTGTCTATTGTAGTTTTTTCCCCGTTTTGTGGCGGTTTGATTTCATTTACTGTCGTCAGATGAAATTTAAACGCTTTCGGCGGGCTAGCAACGTTGATACCAGTCCTCGGATATGTTTACGCATACTTGAGTGAACCCGGAATGTACGGATATATATCTACTGGTAACTAAATATAACTTGGCACGCTTGCGTGGATAGTGATATTATCTCGTAGATGGTGATGTTATATTTATGGATGTTCCCTTCGGTGAATTTCTATAGAACTTGGTAAATAGGGAACGGATCAAGTGTAACAACATATCTAATTTTCATATAAAACAGAAGTTTTTAAAACCTGCTAGTTCTACTGCAATCAATCTGTTCCAACAACCTTCTCTAATATTTTGCTGCTATTCTTCTGTGAAAAATATTTCCTGTTACCAATTATCAGAAAAATTCACCAAAGAAAGTCAAAGATAATGTCTTAATCGTGATCATCATACAAATATCCCAACGTTCCATCGTTATTGTTACATGGCTGCACTAGAAAATGGACAATTTGGCGAGTATCTAGTGTTTATGACACTTCTTCTACAGCTAGGTATGCTCTGTAACGAACTTACAATTATTTTAAAGATAGAAATGTCCATAAATGGAAGGCCGACTAATTGCAATTGTACAAGTAGAAACTGTAGGGAGCCCCTTAACCTAAATATTTCATATATATGTGAAATGACTCAGGCTGAAACAGTTCGAACTGAAGGACAAATTTGTATACACCATGAATTTCCGTTAATTCCACAACAAAGGTTACGCATGTGGGATTTTACAAGGCAATGTCGCTCCTGCTAAACGCTTTGAAAATCATGTCTGTCATTTTAGGTAACAGCATTGTGGTATAACAATTCTGTGCCATTATTCGTAAATAGTTTATCTCCTAACTCATAAAAAATATCGTTTTTACAGGTATCCTGATACGGCTATGCTAGAGGGGGAAAAGCATGATCTGGGTGGAGACAAAGTTGAGCAGGTATTGAAAATTATTCATTGTGGCTAAGCAAAATATTTTGTAATTTTCATGATGATCATTCGGGGACAAACATGCGAAGTGTTTGCTCGATGGGCGAGTAGTTGTGTAAACAGTTTAGTGCAAGGCCAGTAACAGAAAAACTCCAAAAGCCTACATGTAAAAGATTACATTTTATCCTATCTATTTGATTCTTTTAGCAGTCATAGTACAGGGTGCGGCAAAATGATCTGACACATTGGTAGGTTTAATAAAAGCCAAATAGAGTAAAGAACGAAAAATGTGTTTTTATTTTCGAAATGTACATAGAATGCCATTTTGTTTCATGTCGGTTTAAAAATTAAATCAGTCAAGTGGGTGCCGTTATTGTCCACACACTGTCGAAGGCGTTCACGAAAGTTGTCCATAACTCGGCGGGTCATTTCATGTGGAATGGCAGCAATTTCTTGACGAATGGCATCCTTTAATTGCTCAATAGATCGAGGGCGATGAGTGAATACCTTTGATTTCAGATATCCCCACAGAAAAAAATCGCACGGGTTCAAATCAGGTGATCGGGTGGGCCAACCGATGTCACCGCGCAATGAAATCAAATGACCGGGGAACATCTCCCTCAAAATCCCCATCGCACTTCGAGAAGTGTGGGCTGATGTCAACAATGCATCAATTGAAAAATAAAAACACATTTTTCGTTCTTTACTCTATTTGGCTTTTATTGAACCTACAAATGTGTCAGATCATTTTGCCGCACCCTGTAGTATGGAAAGACTCAACAAAATTCTTACATATCGTTCTGTTCGGCTCAAAGTCCGTTGTAGACCAGAGTTTTCGCTTCGTGCGATCTTAATCACATTTTGCTTTCGTACACACATTCATACAAGAATGCAAAAACGGGCTTGGACTGGCCTTTCGCCACAGCAAGGCGATAAAAGCGTGACTCTTCCAGGGAATAGTTGATCATCATAAACTAATTACTATTGTTTTATGTTCGTAGGTTAACATTGGCGATTTTGTGAAAATATGTTCCAGTGAACCGGGCGAACCGTTTTACATTTGTAAAGTTATATATTTGTGGGAGAACGAGGAGGGAGAGACGATGATTCACGGACATTGGTTGATGTGAGTCATTATATCAATTGGTTTAATAACGCATTATATACACACATACAAGTGTCCGCTAAGTAGTGTTACTTTAGGGGAGGCTAGTTGAGTGCGTGCAGTGAGTATCCACCGCAAACCCATTACGTCCCGCTGCCTCCTCAGCCAGACCTCGGCGATGCCTACAGTATAATAGGTTTTGGTCAAATGATGAATTTCCCTTTCAGCTCCAAAGAAATACCATTTTTATGGTGTTAGGAGGATTTAGTTTTCAGGTTTATTTTCAAATTTATTACCAAGGATCTCTTTATCTCATTTCATCTCAAATCGTAGTGGGGCAAACTATTGATGGGGTTAATATCTACAAGATAAAATGTTGAGGGGTGCAGCCCTTTAGTCCTCCGGATTCATCCACGTTCATACACTCGTATTTACTATTTACGAAATGAGTAGCTTCGTTCGGGCTATGCGAACACAAGGCTTCAAATTCCTATGCAGAACGGACACGAATTGTGTAAAAAGTTGAAAGGTTGGTAGATTGCTGAACTATTGCTGAAAAAGAAGGGCCTTAACTGGACGTGTTAGAGTTTTTCAGCAACAGTTCGGCACAGTACCAACCTTTTAACTTTCCAAGCTGTTTTATTACTGCCTATTCCCTACTGCTGACACTCTATTTTATATCGTTATGCGAATTTTGTAAATTACTTCTATACTTTTAAAAACTGAAAGCTAGCACCTACATCGCATGTCCGTGCGTGTATGGACGCATTCTAGGTAATATTTAAAAAACGAGTAGGAATTTTTCATCGGATATAAAACACGAGGCGACAGCCGTGTGTTTTACATCCGATAAAACACTTACTACGAGTTTTTTGAATGGCTTGAAAAACGAACCCCTCAGTACGCTAATTCGCGAAGAAAGTTTGAAAATTAATGTTTTCTAAGTCCAGAAAATTCGACGAGAAAAACGAGCGTGTCTTTATCACATATAAAAATACGATACGGTTGTAATTTTCCTATATATTTCGCAAGGGATTTGGTGCCAACAAGACTCCTCAAATCTCAAGTACTTTACGCAAGATTCTGGCGGAATAAAGAATGACCGTATAATTCTAGAATTCTGGTAGAATTCTGCAATTCTTGTTTCAATACCAATTGAAGGACATTGGTATGGACTTTCCCCTTGACGAGTAAAGTCGTCTGGCGTTAGCCAGAGATAAATACTAAAGTCTCCATAGGTGACTGAGGACCTATACGGACAGGAAGGAGTTAAGGGATCTTGAATATTTTTCTCCTAGGGTGACAGCTCACCTAGGGTTTGGGCTTAATACCAAGATCTCTCCCAGGCCCTTATCATGCACCTTCTGTAGAATCATCATCATTACTATTCTTCTTCTTCTTCTTCTTCTTCTTCTTATTATTATTATTATTATCATTATCATTATTGTTATCATTATTATCATCATCATTACTATTCTTCTTCTTCTTCTTATTATTATCATTATTGTTATCATTATTATCATCATCATTACCGCAACGTAGTACACTAAAATTCTGCATTCCATTATTTCAGGCGTAGTTTTGATACAATACTTGGTGAGGTCGGCGATCCGAAGGAACTCTTTCTGGTTGATCAGTGTGACGACATCCCCTTGAATTCTGTCATAGGCAAGTGTAAGGTAAGTTAACCTAAGAAGTGTAACTTTTTACCCTTTGGTTAAAAAGGACAAGATCCTCTCCTTTTGGCTTTGCCGGTGAACGTGGAAAGTTTCTAAACTTCGGCCGAACTAGTTGACTTGACTACAGACCCAAGTTTAATGTTCATCTCTCTTCTCATTACGCGAACATTGAGTCGAAAAATTGCGGAAGTCATAAAAAGCACTCCCAGGAGATCACATTAGGTTTCGGGATGCAATGGCTTCAGTGTGGAAGGACTTTTACCACACGAAGATGCACAACTAAAGTTTAACGGCAGATAGGCGTCGTGCACCATGCGAAATTATTAATGTAGGTAATAGAACGAAGAGGAGTGCTGTTAGTGCCGAAATCATACCAACGATTACATGGTATGACAGGCTAAGTCGTTTTGTATTTGTTTAAAGAGGCATTCTAATTTACCTTTCGTATCGTTTGCGTTTGATCCAAGGTTAAATATAGACGTACGCTTGCAAACCGTGAAGGAGAGAACGATCAGGAAAAGAGTTTCTACTATCAAATGTGGTAGGTTTCTTTTTCAACTGCTTAGTGTTTATGTGTTTTCAAATACAGAAAAGAAAGATAGGAATCAATTGGAATTGTCACGTTAGTCAAAAACTGTCGCATGTTCCTACCTATATCCAAAATGCTATTTCAACAATAGATCTTTTCAAGGTTTTTCCGCCATCTTGCCAGGGATGCGGAAAAGTTGAGGCGAGTGCACGCTCGGCCTATGGCCGCTATTGTCCTCATACAATTTCTTTCAGGATATCTTTGCGGTTCCTTCGAAATTATCGCTTCGTTTGTTCTCTATGTTTACTGAAGTTTCGTTTGAAGCGAAGAGATACGTTTGGGAGAATATATGGTTTTTGTAGAGGCCAATTGTCGCCATAGGACAAGAAGAAAAGCTACAGTGCGGAGACGTATCGAGATCATGGATTTGAAGAGGTGAAGTTGCAGTTGGGAGATTTAGCAAAACATTGATCTAAGAGCAACATTTCGAAGTATTGAGAGGACCTGAAAGATGCCGTTAGATTATGAGAAATCTCTAAATAAATCGGAAAAATTGACGTAATTTAGAAGCGAATAATTAAAATTGGGATTTGAGTTAATATTTGAAGCAGATCTCACCATCTGCGTTCTGACAAATATCGTTTTACGTACTTTAACTGTTCTTTAACAAAAGTTATACCAAATTAAGCGTATTGTCCAGGATGGCCGCGTTTTTTTTGTCCACCCCCTGTATGTCAATAATTCAGATATGGTAGTTTGATAATTTGGTGAAAGGCATTCTACTTGAAGCAATAATGTGTAATTCTTTTCTTGAGTGTGTCCGATAATGTAGAAAACCATTGGTACATTCATAAAAACTTATTACTAGTGACTGTATTTTTCGTTGATTGTCTGATTTCATATTCTCGGACAAAAACTTAATGGCCACGCAATCTCCAGCACTCCCCATGTCAATGGTCTATTAGCCTTTTTCTGATCTATTGTGCAGTAGCAAAACAATTAACATACTGAACCTCTTAAACTTAGTCAAAATTCTTCTTTCTTTTCATTGTAAGGCTTTTCTTTTGTGTAATCCTGATGAAAAGCAGATTAAAGCAGCTCCCTTTGATCTCATTAATGAAGTTCACACATATTTGGTTAAAGAGAAAATTGTAACTGACCTTGAAATCCTACATACGTTCATGAAAATATTCCGGATTTCTCGGAATGTATCCATGAAATAGAACACAGAGTAATTAGTGTCAGCACCAATCATCTCTAATTAATTTTTTAGTTCGTAGTTGGAAGTATTGGTTTCATTTAAGTGACTGTCGGTTGTAACCGTTGTGGATCAAAATCTTTTTATAAAGAGATTTCGTAATTCACTTGACAGGCTATCTATCCGTAATTCTACGAATGAATTATTTCACAGTGCAATAATGGGTACTGTTGTAAGAACTTGCACGCAAAGATGCTTTTTTTTTGTTATTTTTAATTTTTTTGCCTTGCAATACATTTAATCTTGCAATACATTATATGTTTTATAATATTATATTTATATTTATACATATTTTATTATATTTTATAAATACAAATATATTTATTTATATTTAATATAACATTTAATCGTTACATGTACTTATTTTGCCAGTTATCGTTTTGTTACTTATTTTGCCAGTTATCGTTTTGTTACTTATTTTGCCAGTTATCGTTTTGTTACTTATTTTGCCAGTTATCGTTTTGTTACTTATTTTGCCAGTTATCGTTTTGTTACTTATTTTG
>JBAHVQ010224623.1:23341-34335 GCA_036872915.1 Nanipora kamurai
GAGGATGAAATACATAAAACAATTTAACACTAATGAATGAACTACACATTTAGAAAATTATCGAATTCTTCAACTGATCTAAATTTTAACTAAATCACTGGAATAATTCGCATCAGCAGAATAATGGAATAATGATCAGCAGGTGTGTCGTCGAGTAACTACTGGAATTTGCAAAGGAGTTGAGAAGGTTTACGATCACCTAATCCTTCGGTCGACAACATCTGTTTTAATCTTTTGGCCCGGCTGGCAGTCCTTCTGGTTATTAGCTTATTTTTCAATTCGTCGTAAGCATTGTCCACTGGTTTTTGTATGATTAGATCGCGAATGTCAACAACGACTTCTGGCGGTAGCGAAACAACGATGTGATGAAACTTAGTGTCTTGATTAGTGATTTTACGGGTGGCAAACTGCGATTCAACTTGAGCAAACCACACTTGCGGATCAGCAGACCAAAAAGGAGGAAGTTTTATAGTGACGGTAGCAATTGTGCTGTCTGTGTTGCGACGGAGCTCTCACCTTGGGTATTGGACATCTTGTGTTGAAAATGCTTCGGAAAGTTCGTTTACCATTTCATCGGGATCACCAATTTGATATATAGGAAATCACACGTACTCTAAATCGTTTATTCAACAATCTAACTCTTATCAAACATAGCATCAGTTGTAATGTCTTGATTTGTTTACATGTAAATGACTAACCTTTTTTGTCCCGCCAAAAATTATCCCTGATCGACACAGGTAACCAGAGAATGTTAGTCACAGAACCTTCAGTAATCTAATGATAACTCACAAGCATTTCATTTTTAAAGCATTGTCATTCTTGTTCATGTAGCGATAGAAACGTAACACTGCTTTCAAGACTGCTAACTAGACATAAAATAGATTTAACTAAACTTCAAATACTCATTAGTCATAAGGCAAAATAGCTAATAGGCTTGAATTATGGCTAGCATTCAGAAGGTTGCGGGTTCGAGTCCCGTCTGGAACTCAGAGTTTTTCTGAGTCCTTGGCGTTCGACAGTTTGATCAGCAAAAATTTCCTAAGACTTTAGCTAATAGGCTTCCTGTTTTCATTCACGTGCAGGCGTGTTATACCTGATAAAATCATACAATTTGCAATCCATGGGAGGGATTTTGAATTCTGTCTCAGGGAAAATGTGGGCTTATTCATTGAAACAATCAAAATGTTAATTAACATGACACGTTATATAACGAATAGTAATGAACGTAACATGTTATATAACACAGCATGGTATTTCCCAACGGAAAATGGTGTCTTTCATAAAACTCATTCCACACAAACAATGCCATATTATAACTAATATTTAGGTGTATTTTGAACTCGGGCGAAATTGAAAAGTTGGAAGTTAATGCTACTCCGAGTTATGTAAACCCAAATGGTCAAGTAGAAAAATCTACCTGACCGCGATGGGAATCGAACCCAACGACCTTCGGTGATCTAGTCGGACGCTCTACCAACTGAGCTTCGTTTCCCACCGCGGTCAGGTAGAACTTGACCTTGTAGCTCAGTTGGTAGAGCGTCGGACCAGATCACCGAAGGTCGTTGGGTTCGATTCCCACTGCGGTCAGGTAGATTTTTCTACTTGACCATTTGGGTTTACATAACTCGGAGTAGCGTTAACTTCCAACTTTTCAATGCCATATTAGTTTTATTTTACCCAACATTACGGAACACACATAATAGAATTAACAGTACGAATGAACTTTGTTTACATTTTTCCCAAGTTAATTGTACAGTTATTAAACACACAACCTGACAACAATCCACCACCACGAGAAGTGCAAGTATCTTGCATATTTTCCACTTTTTCATCTCAAGGTAATGCTGTAGCGCATAATATATCAGGTATATCGTAATCAATCAGCAAATCATCAATTTTCTCATCTTTCACTACCGTATCTTGTTCCAGAGGTCCTAGTATCTTACTTCTAAATTTTGCTCAAAGCTCCCTCTCTCATACACCATCAGTGCACCACCGGTTCGCTCTCTGATACGTTTTTCTTCCACATTCGATTGAAAGAAGCGCGTTGCACAAGTAACTCTTAGGCAGTGAGACGTTTTACGAGATAAACCGGCACTTGCACATAAATCAGGCAAAATTTGGGGGCTATGTATGCCGAGAACAATATTATAATACTCGACAACATTTCGATCATTACTTGGCTTGAAATAAAAAGCTTCATTAACCTTCCAAAAGTGTTTTACTTTTCCCATGTACGTATCGTACAAGTTAACAATACAAGGAAAACGGTCAGCATCTTTTCCGACACAACAAATATGCTTTGTAACTCGAGGAGTATACTTCAGATCTTTCAGCCCATCATGAAAAGTCTTAGATGTACTTTCATCGTAAGTTACAGAAACCGAATCGATGCGAAAGTTCCTTAATCTTAAACCTCTGTGCTCTTTGGACCGTATCCCGAATAGCTTCCCGTTGTAAAAATATATAGTATCAACCAAACACTTAGTGGTTTGGCATCCTAGTAGCTCTTTTTCCCACAAAATATTTTCTTCTTCCTCCGTAACTTCAGGTCTTACAGGCCTTTTTGTCTCGTTCGCCAACTCGTCTTCACAAGCCAACTTCATCTCAGCATCCAGAGTGCGTCGAAATTTCAACCAAATTTCAACCTGTTTCAACCAAAGCTAAAAATTTCGCAATACATATTTAGCAGTGCTACAATTATTTACCTTGCTTCCTTATTGTCTAAGATTGATATAGGTGAAGCACTTCCCTCCTGCAGATGGCGGTTTAATTCATAAACAATGCTATACAATGATCTTGTAGGATAACGTTCACCGTTCGCCTTACATACTTCCTGAATAAATCTAGAAAGCCAAAAATTCAAACTTTCCGCCGTCGTATTAACGACATTTGTGTCTATGTTTTGCACTTTATTCGCATCAAACGAAAACGAGCAGCTTTCCAAACTGGCCACTTTATTTGCTCCTGTCATTTGCCAATCTTTAAAAATACAAATCGCCCATTTCGTCGATCGTCGTGTTGACGCCGGAATGCTCCCTCCCAACAACTTTTTCTCCTCCTCAGGGCCTCTAGCCTTCCGAAACACACGCTTTTCGCTCAGAGGAAGCCGTCATGCTTCTTCAACACAACAGTACTGCACTAATCTGGTAATACCAATTTCAACTTACCAACGACTTGCTCCATGCCAACTTACTCAGCTCACTTTGCATATTCACAGCTCAAACAGCAAAGTAATTAACATCTATCATTCGGCAAGCAACTCAACCGACATCTCCACACAATAGAAAACAATGCTTACTTTAATCACTCTTTTGTATTCGTATTTGAAGCCATTTAAAACACTTGTAGTCGTGTTTTAAATAGTACATAAAATTCACTGTAAATTATAAACAAAGCTGGTGGTCCATCTGTTTTTTTTCAGCTATTTATTGAACAGGACGCAAAATTAATCGAACTTGCCAAAGTTTAATTGTTTAGTAAGAAAAACGTTTGTTACAAAGATTTTAGTACTTGCGTTTCCGTGACTGAAAATGTACAGATTTTCATAATTGAAATACCTGGTCGAAATTTCAGGTTAGATTAAGGAGGAGACTGTTGAACACAAGTGTTACTATTTGTTTCTAGTCATTTTGCTATAAAAACGTATGAAACTATAGATAAATAAATTCTTCCCCTTCTGCATCTTCTCCCCCTCCTTCTTCTCCTCCTTCTCCCCTCCTTCTTCTTCTCTTCTTTCTCCTACTTCTCCTTCTCGTTCTCCTTCTTCTTCTCCTCCTTCTTCTCCTCCTCCTTCTTCTCCTCCTTCTTCTCCTCCTTCTTCTCCTTCTTCTTTTCCTTCTTCTTGTCCTTCTTGTTCTCGTTCTCTCTCTTCTCCTTTTTGTCCTACTTTTTCTCCTCCTTTTTCCCCTGTTCCTCCTCCTTCTCCTTTTTCTCCCCTTTCTTGTCCTTCTTCTCTTCCTTCTCATACTTCTCCTCCTCGTTCTCCTTTTTCTTCTCCTTCTTCTTCTCCTTCTTCCCCTTCTCGTTCTCCTTCTCGTTCTCTCTCTTCTCCTCCTTCTTGTCCTACTTTTTCTCCTCCTTTTCCTCCTGTTCCTCCTCCTTCTCCTTTTTCTTCCCTTTCTTCTCCTTCTGCTCCTTCTCCTCCTTCTCCTCCCTATTCCCCTTTTCCTTCTTCTTCTTCTCCTTCTACTCCCTCTCTTCTGCTTCTCCTTTTGCTTCCTTCGTCTCCTCCTTTCATTTTCATTTTCCCTTGAACATTCCGCATTAAATATCAAACATCAAACGTTCCCCACTAACCATTAACCTTTAAACATTGAAACATTAAAACTTTAAAACATTGAAACTTAGAAACACTGAAATATGAAACAAACACTAAGTATTTCGTTTCAACATGCGTCATTTTTTATTTTACATTAGCTGACGTTAGACTATTTCAAATTGGCCGTAGTAATTATGTGGAAACCAGTGTTAAACGGTTATTAGTAATGATATCTTGGCGTCAGGTTTCGCTAAATGCTGCCCTCGACCTGTGTTTACTTAGGATTAAACCATGTGATGAAAACGCCGTTGAAAAGAAGCGGGGAAAAAAGGTAGCGTGTATTTCGTCATTTAAAGTAGTCTGATGGATTATTATTGAGGGATCACGAGAAATAAAATTGTTTGGTTATCTGTACACTACAAGTAACAAATTTTAAAGGGAAAAGTACCAGGCAAAATTCTCATTTCCTTGGTGCCGTGGACCTCAAGAATGTCAACTTCAAAGGCAAATATTGAGCAAAATACTACGTGCACACACATTATCAGAATAATGAAGTGAATATTATTCTGTTATTATCCTTAGATTACGTTGATGTGGTAACCATTGAAAAGCACTAAAAACCGTCCTCACAACTGGATATACTCACGCATTGTTTAACTGTGGGTCAATTTTGATGAAACTTTTTCTCACAATCTTCAGGCTTAAATACATGTAAAGTCATCATATAACTGGTTTTAAAGTAATATTTAAAACAGGAGTTGGGATATTTTATCGGATATAAAACGCGGGTTTTTTGAATAACTTCAAAGATAGCGTATAAAGTATACGCTAATTAATATTTTCTAAGCCAAAAAAATTCGACGTAACAAACAAGCGGGTCTTTATGACATATAGAGATACATCGCGGTTATGATTTTACTTCGTGTTTTCCTCGTGAATTATCAATGAGTTTTTGAAGTCATGATATTAATAGGTAAATTGGCTTAAATCAGCTCAACGTAGGAGCACAAATATCAAACAAAACATACTCCGAATAGCCGCATCTTGTGCACTCAAGATTTGAGTAATAAACAAGACAGAGAGAGATATACGGTGATATTTCAATTTTATTACAAAATCATTCATTTTGTAATAAAATCGGAATAACACTGTATCTCTCTCTGTCTTGTTTATTACTCATATCTTGAGTGCACAAGATGCTGCTATTTGGAAGATGTTTTGTTTGATATTTCTTAAAATTGTCAGCTAGTGATTACTTCATGTAGGAGCACAAAGTTGTCGCTTTTTGGGAAAATATTGTAGAAAAGGATTTTGTTTCGGTTCATTCCAGACGAAAACATGTGGAAAATGAACTAAGAAAAATCTGCCTTACCCATAAAAGGTATGCTCAGATATTAATGTTACAAATTTTGCCAACGTAATAACGGGAAGAAAATAAGTTGAACTGGATTGACTTATGTGAAATGTGTCGAGATGGAGATTGGCTGATAAATCGGTTGGAGAAAACAGAAACCGGCGTGGCTGTTGAAGCCGATCGAAAAAGTCGGCAAGCAAGAGATTCTAATACAACCTCAGTACATAACCTCCGCTATAAAATTGGACTAAGTGGTCGTTTTTGGTTTTTCGGACTTTTCGGTTCTTGTTGTAGATTATCGATGCAAGTAAAAGCATGTCAAGTCTGGAACATTAGTTAATTTTGCAATAGTTATGTAAAGAAATTAAAATAAAACTGCCTAACCCTAAATGTCTATAGATTTCGAGCGGCTACAAGTAGTCCAATAACATCGAGTTTTTCGGCCATAAACAATACACCTAGTTTTTCACAACCATCACACTTCACATATAGAAATTCCTAGCTCCTTACTTTACATCAGTCTTTACACCATCAAACTGAAACGAGTGCCATTGCTGAGCGAGTCAAGATCCACCGACGTTTTTAGTAGTTTTGTGCTTCAAGCATTTTGATCAGGCTGATTACTTGTTGTTAAGGTTCGCGAGGATATATTCCCAGAATATTACCGCAAGTTGGACGACTACTCCAAGGAAAGCAACCACAACGTGCCCCAACCGTACAGAATTGGTATGAGTAGTTCAAATTAGTGTATTAGTTACAGTTAAAAGACATGTGGTGTATTCTTAGAACATTAGCCAGAGATTGATAGTACTGATAATACTAATAATGCTCAATTTAACAATTTAATGGTACCCCCCACTCGTGGCCGTTTGACGTAGAAGTAAGAAAAGATATGTAGAAATATTCTAAAAAATTGTGCTCATTTCGCAAGGACATCTATCATATAAGTTTGTTTCTTTTTTTCAGTTTAGCTATCTAACTTGAAATCGAATTTAAACTGGTTACTAATCAAAAACAGAGGTTTGAATGAATTAAGAAAATTCGATAACGTTTACAAAGTGATTAACTCTGTCCGAGGACTTTCCCTGGACGAGTAAAATCGTCTGGCAATAGCCAGAGTCAAATGCTAAAGTCTCCATAGGTCACTGAGGACCTATGCGGACAGGGAGGAGTTAAGTTAAAGAAACAGATTAATTGCTTAATTAATTTTGGTGATTTGAAATGCTCAATAACCTGTTTCCAGGAGTAGCGGAATTTGATCTCCACATTTCTGCGTAAGATTGGGGATTTTGCAGCATTTCCTTGGAGCCTATGAAATCCTTTCTATTACCGGCTGGGAAAGTATACGTTGACTGATGCATTATTGCTATCACGTTGCACACCAGGTCATTTCTCCAACAAAAGACGAGATCATTCAAACACGAGGGTTTTTGTCAAAGTTTACACGAGGTTGCGTTTCTCAATCGTTCTTATTGTTTTCCAAAAGAAATAGCAAATATTTTTTTAGGATAGCATGATGCACGCACTCAGAGTGCTGACGATATTCGGGAAGGTCAAACACTCGCCAAGAGACTCGTGTTTTTTACGCTTTTCTCCAATCTCACAACATTCAAATACGGAAAACCATTCGATATATCTTAGTTATAATTTTTTTCTGTGATATTTGGGCTTATTTTCCTATACTATTCCAGGTGAAATTTGTGCTATTTATCTGAATAAACAATCAGCACGTTCCAGTGCCACCGACGAAGTACAACTGATAGTCCGTATATTTTACAGGTATGTATACCTAACGTAGAGTTTAGTCATAAAAATTGGGCTTACCAAATTAAGCTGCCAGTTCCCACATCTCAGTTCCCATTTCTTGTTCATCTGTGATTTCCACCTTGTTCGTCAGTTGCTGCTATTTTATAGATCGTAAGTTTTTGTTATGCATAGCTAAGAAGAGATTAAAGATCGAAAACCAGAAGCGATATTATGACAAACCCCACAGAAAAATTTCACTATTGGTTTGCTACATGCATATTAGGACCCCTCGGAAAGATGTCTAAGTGTCATTGATTTAATCGATCAGTAACAAGGTCTGTCATTTTCATCCGATATCCAAACACGAAGATTGTGGAGGCAAAAACAACTTTAATGTGTTATGATTGAGGATAAAGAATTTAACCTCGTACTTGTTCTTGCATCGCAAAGAAATTTCATGAGAAATACCATACTATGAGAAAAAATAACGTTTAAATGTCCCCCAAAGTCTTTCGAGACCGGGGAAGACATTTAATTAGCAATTTTCCGACATATCACTGTCCTAACGACCGAAATCTCAATCTATTTGTCCCTAACTCCAGTCTTTCCTGGTTTTATATTAAGGACCAAACGTTTATGGTTAATTAGCAATCTTTTACCAAAGTGAAAAAAGATCAGTCAAAAAATATTTAAGTTTTGATCTTTTTGAGAATGTGACCTCTCTTTCCCTCAAAAAATGAATAATTTACATTGAAAAACAAACTCAATAACTTCAATGATTGACGGAGAGCATGGTGTTAGTTTGTAATACGAGTACGGAGGAGCAACGGGTCGTGTGCAGAATCACTAGTTCTCTTTTACAGAGAAGAGGTTAGTGACAGTGGGATAATGTAAGCACGCTTAAAGGCGACCCACGTATGCAAAGCAGGCGGCAATAAAATTTACTCGCTGGTAAGCCAGTGTTCTAGTGAGAAACATCTTCTTTCTTAATTCAACACATTTAACATTTCAATCATTGAAGTTATTGATTTTTTTTTAACCTAAATGATTTATTTCTTGATGGAAAGACAACTTCCACTCTAAAATCGATCGAAACTCAAATCTTTTTAGATTGATATTTTTAATTTTCGCCCTGGTAAAAGATTGATTACCAATCTTTAACGTTTGGTCTCTAATGTCGAACCGGAAGGACTGGAATTAGATGCAAATAGATTGAAACGTCAATCGTTAGAATTAAGTGAGTTCGCAGCGACTGATTGTGTAACGTTGCAGTTGGCTGAGCGTAAATACCTTGCTATTCACAAGGCGGTTTACCCTGTCAAGGTTTCTTTGATCAAACTATTTGATGACAGTATTTCAAAGGAGTCGCTGTCTTCAACCCTTTACCAGGCGCTGTTGCCAACTTATTAATTTTACTCTGGCTAACGCCAGACAATTTTACTCTGGCTAACGCCAGACGATTTTACTCGTCAAGGGGAGACCTCCTGAAAATATGCCGGATAAACAGTTAAAAGAGGTTTACGCGTGTTGGTCAGTCTAAACTTTAATCAAAGAAACTTTGATGATGTAAACCGGCCTTTGGCAATAAACCAACGTATTTTGTATCTCATGCCGAAGACAACCGGGGACATGATGGGTGTGAAATGTGAATGGGTATTTTACTGGATTAACTTGTTAAATCATCGCGATCGACATATCATATCATCATCGCATATTACTGTTAAAAAATGCTTGTAGTTCTTCTATGTGCAAAGTTGATGTAAAATACCATTTGTGGACGATATTTCGCACACACGTGTATGTACCTTGACACTCAATCTAAAGTACCAAATTAATTATTCAAAAACCATTACCAGCCGACAATTTTAGGAAATACAGTAAGATACATAGTCCGAAGAACAGCATCTTGCAAACCCAATATTCGAGTTATAAAACAAGACGAAACTTATCACGGTAATATTTCAACTTTATTTTGAAAATCATTATCAACTTTGAAATAAAGTCGAAATATTATAGTGATAAGTTTCGTCTTGTTTTATAACTCTTATATTGGGTTTGCAAGATGCTGCTGTTCAGAGTATGTTTCTTACTGTAATTATTCAAGGTGATACGACTTTGAAAATAAAGGAAATTGATCAGAAAGGCAATAGATATGTAAAAGTAAGATTTAAATGCTGTATGTAGCAATCGCTTCTAAAAAGAATTTACGGTACTTGTTCACATAACTGCCAGCGCTTAAATATTAATCTTTTTTTTTCCTTCGCAAAAACTGTAACAGCCATTTCCGATAGCTTCAAGAAAAGTTTAGTACAAAACGTCAAATCAGATTCTACATTATTTAACAAACCTAAATTATCCATTTCGTGTTATCGTAAGATGCCGAAGCACGTCGGCTAAACATTGACGATTTCTCTCAAAGTTTAAACACTTATTCATCTTATTTACAAATTACAAGCGAAAATTTGACGGACAATCCAAATTACCGGACTAATAATAGTATTTTATTAATTTGTAACGTGGTTGCTTTATCTTAATAATTAGTGATTAAGCAGTATTAACTGTTTCCGATCCAGGTGTCTTACACAGGCTAGTCAAACCGTCTAGCGTTAGCCGAAGTAAAATTGTAGAAGACGTACCTGTCAGAAAAATTAATGTGCTTGAGAATTAGTTGTCAAGATATTAAGAGTCTGTTTACATGATCCCGGTCAGCCGGGACGGGATGGTAGCTGAGATAATTTTGGTGTATTGAAATAAGTCAATACGGGTAAAAGAAAAGCGAGAAAGTGTTGCAAGAAACTATGATGTCGCTGGTCAGACTCTTGAGCTGAAATTATATCCTTGATCGCTATTAAAACGAGCTTTTGTTTAAGTTAATTTGATATAAATGACTATATGCTGTAGAAATAAATTCCAGTTGGCATAATCAAATCCCGTGACCATATGTGAATATATCAATACATCAATACGTGAATATATCAATACATCAAAATGATCCCGGCTGGCATCCCGTCCCGGCTAACTGGGATCATGTAAACAAGCCCTAAGTTTCAGGAAGAGAGAATTCTCTTCCCGACATTACCAGTCTTTCCTATAGTTCATATAATGCATGAAGAAATTGAACAAACACCAGAATGGACAGTGAATGGCTGAGCAAAATCAATTTGAAACACGAAAAACTTATTTAAAAAATTTCATGTATTTATTTTATGTAAAGAATGCCATTTTCTTTTTCCTCATACGACTTTATTTGGAATTTCTTCCAGACCAGAGAATACCCATAGTGGTTTGGAAGGAAGTTATAACACTGACTTTAAAGAAGTTTATTGGAGTTCTGAAGGTAAATTTCAAATAAACAAGTGTAGGGTTATGAATAGAAAATGCATGGGAGTATTTAAAAGTATTATAACAATTCAGATTAAGACAAAAAGGCTAAGGAATTGCATTTTGAAATTACAGAGGTTTTGTGCTGTTAAAATTCGCGAATACTATCACACGTTACGACCGACCGAAGTTTTTTTTTTTTTTATTTCGAGCTTTATGTGTACTCCTTGTACTCGTTGGGGTGTTGGTGGCACATTGGTAGTGGACGTGTCTCTCACCTCTGTGACTAGGGTTCGATTCCGGCTGCACGCA
>JBAHVQ010224635.1:0-10784 GCA_036872915.1 Nanipora kamurai
GTGATAATGATAATGCTGATAATGATAATGGTAATAATGATAATGGTAATAATGATAATGGTAATAATGATAATGGTGATAATGATAATGGTAATAATGATAATGGTAATAATGATAATGGTAATAATGATAATAATGATAATGGTAATGATGATAATGGTAATAATGATAATGGTGATAATGATAATGGTGATAGTGATAATGGTGAAAATGATAATGGTAATAATGATAATGGTGATAAAGATCTTAACGAGTGAGCTCTGGTAGTAAACTTTGTTCAGAAGACTTGTTACTCTCGCTCTTTTAATTTCATAATCTAAAAAAGAATATGAAAATTTTATCACTCAATAGGGTTGTGATCAGTTTTATACCATTTTTCACAAAAAAGTTTATGGTACATCAAAATAGTTCTCTCCTCCATAACTCCACTTCGAAACACAATCAACGCAATATCTCCTTTAAACATTCCAGTTCCAGCCAAATTCATAGGGAAATGAGTGAATCTACTTCTACTATTATAATTCAAAGCTCCAATTTCCATTTTATCACCTACTTGTAAACCTGCTGAAGTAAAATTTGCTAGTCTTACTCCATTACATTACAGTAAACAGAACTTTTATTAGTTCGTGGTGAACTATAATATTCCCAGTGTACGGACAAAATACACCATTTGTTGAGTAACCCTGCGTTGGCTTTGTTTTTATATGGTGCAACAGCGTCATTAGCGACACCTATCTTTATAAGTTTATTTACAGCACTTGGAATAATAAGATTTCCAGTTGGTGAGAACCCCACATAACGATCACCTTGTCTGAAAAATCAACTTCTTAACCAAAATCTGCTTCCATCAAAACCTCTCAATCTGTATACCACAAAAAAATTTGTTATGTTTGGCTCACCAGATGATGGTCTCATATCTATGTTTAAATTAAAAATTTCACTTCCATTGAACTTTATGAAATATCAGTTATTCACTCTGTTTGTTTTTGTACAAAGTTTAGGCTTTATGGTGTCATCATTTTGAGTGGCATTGTTTTGAAATAATGATTGATCATAAAGATTAAATATTTTTCTGCTGGTTTTATCAAAAGAAAGCTCATCTTTGTTCGCTCTATCTATCTTGTAAAATCCTGTCGACTTTTTAAGTTCATTTAAAATAATTGTTTCCCAAAACAAACTGTTTATGTACTCGTATTTGCGATGTCATATTTTTTGGTTGGGCTATTTTTTATAATTGCTTCATTCAAAACGAGCTCTTCAGTGACTTCTCCCCCTTTTTTGGAAAAACAGTCTTTATTGTCATCATGATAACAATAAAATAGACTCATCTATTTATTATAAAAAAGATTATCAAGTTTCGTAACCACTATAACTCTCACCGAAGGTTTGTTAAAATCGACCAATGAGCTAGAATCGCTCTCATTTGCATAAAGTGTGCTGGTACCTGTAGCAAAACATCTGTCATCATTGCAATCGGCTTAGGCAAGCTTGAGCAAGTCTTGAACAAGTCTTGGGCAAGTCCAAACCAAAAGTGTCCCGAAGACGTCGTCGCCGCTTTGATAACACATGCACGTCGTCACTTTGTTAACACGTGCCACGTGTCACCACCACTCTTTCCGAAAATAGAAAAAAATTGCTGAAATCTTTTCCAAAACAGAAAAAATACCCGCTGTGAAAATGAGCCAGAATCGGCCTTTTATGCCTACTCATATTTTAGAAGTCAGGTAGGTTGGGGTTTAATTGCAAGCCAGGTTTTCATTTTCTCCCATAGCCATTAAAAGGCAAGGGTGAACTTTAGTATTTTACTCTGCAGGAAATTTTACTGGTCAAAGTGAGGAGCCGTGCTCGTTCTAGGGTTAACATGGAGTTTTGCTTAACTTTATAGGTATCTGGTTTATACTCCTACAAAATGTATGGAACCTTAGAATGTGAATCTGAGATTTGTTATCAAGTTTATCTTGATCTGGAGTATAGGAAAAAATGGGATGACTATGTGAAAGGTTGGTATAATGATAAACGAAATGCATTAGTTTGGATTTGTTATGACATGTATGCTAGGAAATTTGTTTTCATTAGTAATCTATGTATCGTCACATGTTAATTTGTGATGAAAGCAAAATATACTGCAGGAGAATGCCCGATAATATTTTAACCAAGAAGTACACGGCCATAATTATCATATAGGCTATATCAAGCCTGCAAACATGTAAGATATATCTGCTCCCACACGTACTTTCCCAGTAGTGATCTACCTCAATGTCATACACAAACATTGTACATATGAAGCCTTGGTATTGCTACAGATGATGTCTAGTTTGTTTACATGTACTCAGAAAGACAATTTTAGAGTCCCAGATGGGAATCAAAGCCGCAGCCTTCTGATGACCAGTTAGATATTCTAACCATTGATACCAAGATTCTCAGATGGTGAGCTAAGTTGCAGGTTCGTCATGCATACATGCTGCCTATGGCTGAGCGGTAGCCACAATATAATAACAATGGGAATGAACGTCCGGAATATAATACACAAAAAAACCACATTTCACTCCTTTTGATTCATGACTCACTCTTTTGCTTTCACTTGAAACAGCAATTTTACTGCTCCAAAGTTTTGTCAGTTCCTTATTCTTTTCTTTTACACATGGTTCAAGACTGCCTACACAGAACTCTATTTTGATATCATACACAGTATGGTTCAAATTTTGGTGCAGTTATTGCAATAACAAGTGGATGTTTGTCAAGCTCATTTTACTCAGAAAAACAATTTGTGACCCCTAGCAGTGGTGTAACTAGGTTTTTGGATTTGGAGGGGCAAAGGGGAGGCAAAGTTGATAACTAGGGGAGCAAATGAAATTTGTAGAAATTTGTGTGAAAAATAAGAATGGACCAATATAAACATTACTGTGATTTCTTATGCTGTTAGACACAACATTCAATTTGGACTAGTAATGGTCAGTATTGGACTTACTAGTATTTTTCATCATCCCATTTGCTGAGCAAGCCTCCTGATTGGGGGCACTCACCCCCTGTCCCCGCTGGTTACGCCATTGCCCATGCGTTACGAATCAAGCTGACACTCTCAATTAATCACCATTTGCGTTTCGGTAGCTCAATGGCTATAGCGTCTTACTGGTAATCAGAAGGTTGCGGATTCGATATCCAGTATGTTTTTAGCCAGTCGGGGGCTCAGAAATTGTTTTTGTGAGTAAAACGAGCTTGACGTAGTGATCTATATCTGTTTTCCCACGAGGTTGTAGTGCTTCGTTGTGGCCTTTTTCGTTAATTTGCAGCTTGTTCCTGATAGTTTGAAAAACCTTGTTACAGAACTGCATGTAGCAAGTTGTTGTGACGTTATTTCAAAAACACTTTTATTGTTAAGGAACTTGGGGAATCAATCTGGTGAAAAAAGACTTGAGACAGCTTCCAGCAACGAGGCTTACTAGCTGCACTTAGCTGAGTGAAGACCATATGAATCAAACCTCCTCCTTTGAATCAATGTGAAACAAGAGGGGAAAAATTCCCCGGTCAGGACCCCGAAATGACATCTCTACAACACATTGAATGGGGGAACGGGAGTATAAACACAAGTCCAATTTTCTAAGACTTTAGCAAATAAAGCAAAATATAATGTTTACCAAAAATCCTAGACGGGTCTCAATCATTTTGCACGCAATTGCAGTTTCGGTACAGAAATTTCATAGTTAAATTAACTCCTTGAAATTAGCAGTGCATGTAGCTTGTTTGTCTCAACTTGCTCCATGTTGTTCCTAATCAAGTTTTTGAAACAATCTGGAACAAGCTGCATGCCTGCATTTAGTCTGTTAATTTCAAGGACTAAAGCGGCGGACACTCTGTGCAACGTTGCATGCAGTAATATTACATGCACAAATGCACAAAATTTGTATGAAAAAATTACAAAAATTACAATGCACAAAATTTGTAGTGGACACACGATGCGACGTTATCTGCAGCATTGCGTGAAATATTGATAACAATGGTACCAAGCGAGCTTACAGACCAAAACGAAAATGGCTTCAGTGGCCAGTAAAAGAACGCTGTAGCTATTGTTGTTCTTTTAGTTATGAAATAACAAAAATTGTAGGAAAATTGACCGTTGGGTTTGGTGAGAACTTGGCATGACAGAAGGCAAAAGACGAGAGCACTCTCGGAGCTGTTCACTGACCAAGGTTTCCGCCAAAGGGAGGATGGGGAGATCGATCCACTCCTAAAAATTTTAAAGCGGTGGATATCCGCCACGTGATTAAACTAGGATTAGGATAAAAGGTGGATACTTCCTTTTTGGTATCTTCAGGAAATCTATCAGCTATAGACTTGCCCTGACCGTATGGTGATGAGCGAAAGACTCGAAACAACTCTACGTAACATGGACGGAAACGGTTAAAGGGGGGTTGACTATCAAGGAAACACATTAACTAGTAACGGACGTTTTGAGCGAAGGCCCTTCGTCGGAAAGAAACGTTTCCCTCCAATGAAGAGCCTTCGCCTGAAACTTCAGTTACAGATCGTTACCATGTTTATATTACAAAACACGAAGCTCGTTACGAGGTCTCATAAAAACAAGACATATCTGTGTGACCCCCTATGAAGAAAATCCTGGCAGAAGCCCTGCTGACGATAAAGAATTTTTGAGGATTAATTTATAATCGCCTTGTAACCCCCGTCCAGTGATATATAATAATGCAGAATACGCGCATTAGAGTAGAAATTTCACTGGCAGAAGGGTTCTTCCAGCTCGCCGTCTGCTCTATGAAGCGTTTCCTATTTTAAGATGTGAAATGATAAAAAGTCTGTTCATATGTTTTATTTTGTTTATATATGGCTTACTATAAGATATATTAAATGTTTGTAATTGTAAAGTAGCTTGCGATGCTCGTTCGTGTAATTTACCTTGAAAGTGGAAAGAGATGCTTGGTCCGATTCGATGAGACGAACGGTCTTACACACAAAAATACATAGAACAGGATAATCTTCAATGATTATTGACTTGTTTGTAAAAGTTTTACATTTAGAGATAGAAAACGAAAAAGTGTCCATTGTCCGCTGTATTGAGGTTTTTTTATCAGGATTTTATCACACTGAGTATGAAAAAGTGTTGGTTGTTTGGAGGTGTCCGCTGTACAGAGGGGTTTTTATGAGAAACTAATGGTAAAAATCTGTACAAATTCCCAACGCAGCCATAGTTTTTCGTTACACTGGCTTAAAAAGTTTTGAACGTAGTGTACGAAACTACCGTTCATGACCCAACGTTTCGACACTCCTGTCTAGTGTCTTCATCTGGGGTCATTGATGTGAACATGAGGTCCCTACTTATATGCTTAGAGAACCGTTGATGACGTTATCTATTAACGAGATGCAAATAGGCATCCGGTAATAACTCACCGTCATCGCGATTCAATGGAGCGGGAGCCCAATTGATATGGCACGCCTCCAAACAACGTCTTTTTGGTGCAGCCATGGCATCTTTCGTTTCGGCTGTCATTGCCAATCTGGTAATGGAAGACATAGAACAAAGAGCACTGGCGACCGCACCAGTGAAGCCTTTGTTCTGGAGGCGATATGTTAATGATGTCATATCTGCGATATCTCAAAACCAAGTGGAAATTCTTTTGCACCATCTAAATTCCATCGAACCGTCGATTCAATTCACGGTAGAACACGAAACAAATAACTACCTGCCGTTCTTAGATTGTGTTGTCAAAAGAACAGACCACGGAGAGTTGGAAACTGGAGTGTATCGACAACCAACTTACAAGTATCTCCCCTTTGACTCTCACCATCCTATGTGTCATAAGAAATCCGTCTCGAGATCTTTGTTTCGGAGAGCTGAAGGTACACCAACTACTTTCGATGCTAAGGAAAGTGAACGAAAACATGTATTCGATGTTTTGAAGGCTAACAGCTATCCAAATGATTTCTTAAAAAACCTACTTAAAACCAGTTAAACCATCACGCGCAAACACCGAGAATGAAAATTCGATGATGGGTTTTACGATTGTTCCGAATATACAAGGAATTAGGGAACCCATTCAAAGAATCTTAGGCAGTTTCAACTTAAAAGTTGCCCAAAAGCCATTCTGGACGTTGGGACATATATTTGCAAAGCCTAAGGATCGTGTTGTGAATGATCAGAGAAAAGACGTAATTTATTCCCTTCCGTGTAATAACTGTGATCAGGAGTACATTGGCCAGACTAACCGTCAGTTTGGAACGTTCTTAAAAGAGCACCAAAAGGCAGTTTTCCTCTCATAAAAAGAAAATTCTGCTTTGTCAGAGCACGCGTGTCTAACCAACCACCATCAATCCACGTTATCATCAAAGACGTTATCTGGAGGTGTGACATATCAATTGCGTCCCGCTCTATTGAATCGCGATGACGGTGGTTTGTTACCGGATGCCTATTTCCATCTCCTTAATAAATAACTTCATTGATGGTTCTCTGAGGATATAAATAGGGACCTGGTGTTCAGATCAATCACCCCTGATAAAGACACTAGACAGGAGTGTCAAAAAGTTGGGTCATGAATGGTAGTTTTGTAACCTACGTTCAAAACTTTTTAAACCAGAGTAGCGTAAAACCATGTCTAATGGTAAAAAAGTCTGTTCTCATATTTCGTGTCCGTTGTATTTGGGTGACCGCTGCGTAGAGGCGTCCGCTATTAGAGGTTCTACTGCAACTTTATTGGCTCACGGTTAATAGTTATGTCAACAATGCGTGCAAGGTTGCAGTGCTGGTGGACACACGATCAAATTGCATGAAATTGTTGATTGCAATGTTCCAGATAGAAACAGGACTTTATTCTACTTCTGTAATATTGCAATCAACGCTCTAACCATTGAGCGTCTCACCATTCGTCAGAAGGTTACGGGTTCTACATTTGATTATTTTGCGAGGCCTTTCATTTGATTATTTTGTAGTAATGCTAGATGAATAGATGTCATGGAAAGAACACATTGACGTCGTTTGTAACAAGAAGAACAAGCGATTAGGCCAATCTCGTATACGCTTTTGTTGGATACTTGAGGCATCAAAATGCATATACAATTCCTTTGTGTAGTCCATTTTTGGCTACACGGACGTTTCGTTGTCAGAACTGTACGCTGGATGTAGTCATAACTTCAAAGATATCAAATTCTGCAGCGCGTATAATACACCGGCAGTCAAAAAGAATTACTCAAACAAAAAGAACATACTTTACTAAATAAATACAACCCAAAACACAATGACGCCAGATACAGCTATCCAAATTATTAATAAAGGAAGATTTAATAGCTAGTGGGCCCTCCTTTCGCTTCTTCACATTTTTTTGGCATGCTGTCAATCAAATTGACCAGATGGTCGCGAGGAAATTCTTTCCAGGCATCATTGCTAGATGTCCAAAGTTCTCCCATGTTTGCTGGGTTTTTCTCTTGGACAACGCTTTTTAGATGGTCCCACATATTCTCAATTGGATTGAGATCTGCTGACTGAGCTGGCCATTCCATCACAGTAACATTCTCGTCATGAAACCATTGTTGCACCAATCTGGATGTGCGACATGTTGCGTTATCTTGCTGGATTATCCAGTTTCTGGACAATGACAGCATGTGAATGGATGGGATGAGTGCGCTTTCCAGGATACCAACGTATCCTTCACCATCTAACCTTCCGTTGACCTTCCAAAGCATGACTACGCCTTATCGGTTGATGCAGCCCCACACCATGATTCCTCCACCTCCCATGTCTTACAGTGGATTGGATGCAGTTTTCTCTTAATGCTTCTCCTGCTATTCTTCGCACATAGACACGACCATCACACCTGTCCAGCAGAAGTCTCGATTCATCACTGAATATGACTCTAGACCACATACTTGCACTCCATTCTTTGTGCGCCCTTTGCAAACTGCAGACGGGCTTTCTTGTGACGAGAAGTGAGGCGTGGCTTTTGCCTAGATTTGTATCCATTCAGACCTGCTTCCTTCAGCCTTCTCCTAGCCGTTGAAGACGATACATTGACTCCGTGTTTAATCTGCATCTCTGCTCTAATCTCCGAGGTGGTCTTAAAACGATCTGATTTGCTTTTTCTGTCCATTACTCTATCCTCTTTAGCCGTTTTTTTTCCTCTTTCGCCCAGGAATTTTCTTATCTCTTACAGTGCCAATGTCTCGTTGCTTCTTTAAGGTGTCACACTCTTTTGACTGCACTCAACTCGAATGGCGATCCCTCTTTGTGTGTATCCCTCCTCTGATCGTGCCAACACTTTTCCTCGATTCTCTAGGCTTATTCGTAGCCCACGAGCCATACGTCTTTCCACTTTTCCAGTTTTCTTGCTGTACCAATCGATGATTTGAACCTTCTGATAAATTCCAGAGAGACCACATCTGTCCCTGCAAACTGCTTATAGTGGCAAAAATCTTCTGGAAAATTGTGCGTCTTGTTCAAAAGTTATGGAAATTGAGTTTTCTGTCATGCAGTTTAGCTAAAGTATTTAGGTCCGGTCTATAAGCAATGGGAACCTTGTGCAATAAGAAAAACTGAGCTTGAGTAGTTCTTTTTGACTGCCAGTGTATTATAGCGGGATAGTTTTAGAAATACGTGTAGTATTTTATACAATACTTTCTACAGGTGTGATAAAGTGATTGACAATTATACATAACACAAAATAATGTCAGTAGGTTTTTACAAGTGGTACAAGTCTAACCTTCGCTTCCATTCCTTATTAATTTTAGAGTTATATGAATTTAATGAAGATATCAATGGTGCTAAAGCAAAAGGAATTTACTGGAATGTCAACTTTCCTTTCCCGTTGTCTAACCGTGATGTATCCACAATAATATGAGATGACTTAAAATTATTGACAAGTTTTTGTGATAATAGTAGACTTATTGCGGGGACTTTTAAAAGTTGGGTGTTGATGGCACAATTATAGTTTACCTCTGACTAGGGTATGATTCTAGCTTTCAGCGCTGCAGATTTTCTTCGGATTTACTCCAGTTTACTCTAGATCTCCGGAAGGGTAGACCTCATTAGACTTCTAGAGAGAACAGCTCGGTTACGGCTAATAGGGTTACTAAGCATACATAAAGAATTATTTACTAATTACACTCGAACCCGTATTAAGTGGAAAACCCTTGCTAAAGTCTTTCGTGTCCCTTTAATACCGATATCCGCTTAATCCAAGTTCTCGCTCCCAGACTTCATGGATGTTAGAGACCGTCTCAAGTTAAATACTTCGCAGTTACAGAAAACCAATACTCTACTTTTACAACAAGGTAAGACAATGACGTAGTAGGATTTCGGAAAATCTGTTAAATTTCAGAGTGATTAAGAATACGCTGCCCGCTTAGCACATAGATTGGCTGTCTTTTTGCTTTAGTTCGGGGTTCTTGGTGGAAGTGTCCACAGGATAGAGGTTTTACTTGTAACATTTCTGTATTTGGAATTTCGGGTAAACGACCGTTTGCGAACACCGGTTGGCACACCCAAGTTTACGTGTGAACATCTCCAAAACAGTCTGCCAACTTGTTTGCCAACTGTTGTTGCAAAATTAACACTTGCCAACTCGAGTTTGGCAACTTTTGTTCGCCCCGTGAAGGCGCGTTAATACAAGGTGTCCGCTTAATAAGGCGGCGCTTCAAGTGCACCTTTGATGAAAATTCACCTCCTTTTGGACCAGCTTATTTGTAACGTAAATAACTCATCAACCATCGTTTGAAACGAAACCAAACCGAAAACTTTTGAAGTTAAAGAGGACGAGTGATAAAAATTTTTAGTCACCATGGGCACCACATGTTCCTGTAAACCCGTGATTTCAGACCGAAATAGCAGCAGTTTTCTCCATGTAGATTGATGATTTGAAGAGCACGGGTGGAGTAGGGACGGCGTGTCCTGTTAGCGCTGGATGGGTAACTGCCTTGGAAAACCCCATATTGGCCAGAGATTGACCAGGCGGGAATCTCAATTGTAATAGGAATATTAAAGCCCAGCATACAATGCAAAACAATGGCATGATATTAAGAGTTTAATAGGATCTTACGTTTCGTTGTATACATCACAACATCTTCAGAGATAATAATTAAGGTTACCGAAGCTATAGTGTATATTTACATGTGTCAAGAATTAACCAATCAGACAAAAATATACTGATAAACGGAAGGACAAAGAGGCGAGAATGAAGACCCGAAAACAGAGACGGAAAAAAAAATAATTGTGAAAATACAAAAAGTGGTGCAGAACTGACGTTGGCATTTAAAGAAGGTTTCAGTTTGTTAATGAGAAGGCTTTCACGAATCAGAAGTTCGTACTCGAAAGAGCTAGAGGGAAGAATTTTAAAGTCATCAAACGAAGCAGGATAACGTGTTTCCTGAAGGTGAGAGAGGATACCAGAAGGGGAAGAACTCGAGCGTTTTTTTCCGGTTAATGGAGAAATCCCTAAGTGCTCAGAAACACGTGTATTTAAATGTTGACCAGTTTCGCCGACATACGAAGCTCCTTAGCTTCAACAAGAAAAATAATATGCAACACATGACTTCAAACGTAAGGGGGAATTTTATCTTTAAAATGAAAAAACTTGGAAACGACGGGTGGAAGGACGTGATAAACCTAACATTAATATGGGGTTAGGCAGAATTAAAAAGCTTTCTTAACTGCGTACGAATTTGATCAAAATGTTGTCCGGTAAATGGTAGAGAAAAGTATATGATGCGTTTGGCAACTGTGGGTACTTTAGGCGACCTTGAAAAAACGTTGTCAAGAAAGGAAGAAATACAAGCATCAAGTAGTTTCA
>JBAHVQ010224656.1:0-10783 GCA_036872915.1 Nanipora kamurai
AAATGAAGTTTGCACATAATGAAGTTTCATATAACGAAGTTTGCACATAATGAAGTTTCATATAACGAAGTTTGCACATAATGAAGTTTCATATAAGGAAGTTTGCACCGCATATAATGAAGTTTGCACCGCATATATTGACAAATTGACAGCATATAATGACGTTCGCACCGCATATATTTATGAATGGTCATCATGTAATGAAAAATGACCACGTAAGACAGCTATGGCATTCCATACATTTGCAATGTTTTCTTGTGTGGGAACTTATGGATCAAATTAGATTTTTCTCCCGTCGTAGGAAAATTGACAACAACAGTACAACAGAAAGTCTTCAAACGAGTGAAATTTGACAGCTCACTTGATAATCAGAACAATATAATGATATAATATTAAATTAGGATGCTGACCAATTGCATCTTTATGTTCTAAGCCTCCAGGAACTGGAAAATCCTATCTCGCCAAGGCAGTCGCTACTGAAGCCAATAATTCCACGTTTCTCTCTGTGGCCTCGTCCGATTTAGTTTCCAAATGGCTTGGAGAGAGTGAAAGGTAATTTTTGGTGAGCGTAGATTGTTAATGGAGAAAGGGTACTGTACATGAGAATAAGTTGTAACACAGTTAACTTTTGAACTTCGGTATAATTGTAAATTACTGGATGTGTTTTGTACGATCTTATCAATTCGTTATTTTCTGGAGCTCGTACTTCGCTTGCTTATGGTGTAATGTTGTCTGACCTCATGATTTTTGATATATTCTAACTTCAGACTTGTCAAACAACTATTTACATTGGCAAGAGATCAAAAACCGGCAATCATATTCATCGATGAAGTAGATTCACTTTGTGCATCCCGCAGCGAGAATGAAAGTGAATCAGCGAGAAGGATTAAAACCGAGTTTTTGGTACAAATGCAAGGTTTGGACAAATTCTTTCAGTTATTGTACTGTTAAAACAAATGACCTTAATATATTTGCATATGAAATCATCAAATGATTCAAGCGTTCCACGTCTGCAAAATTGATATGTTGAGCCAACAGACGGTCATTGGATGTTTGGTACCCCAAAGACGGCAGCTGATTGGTTGGATGGGGCAAGTGGTTCGTTGGAGTTGATTGGATGATGATAATAATCTTTATTCAGGATACCCACATCACTTGGATGCTTGTTTAATCGGTTCAGTGGGGCGTATGTGACTGTATCTGTGGTTGGATAGTAAGACAATTGGTAAAATGTTGGATTTTGATTGTTTAAAAAATTTTGATGGTACTGCAGATGGTTATTTCGTTATATAAATGGTTGGATGGTAAGATGAATGGATGATTGGGTTGTGCCTGGCTAGATAACTGATTGGTTGCTTGCGCTGTTGCGTAGATTATGGAGGCATTTTAGACAATTTTTTTTTTGTTTTTTGTGTAAAGATTTGATAGAGAGACTAGCTCTTCCCTCACTTATTTAAATATCATTATACAGGGGTCGGTGTTGATAATGACAAAATTTTGGTACTTGGGGCGACTAATTTGCCCTGGATTCTGGATTCTGCGATACGGCGAAGGTACTGTACCAACTGAGCGCATCGTAAATTCTTGTGTATTTGTGTTTAACAGTTTAACTTTTGAGAGTAATATCGTAAGCTTCGTCAACGTGGTGTATTGTTTGTCTGGGCATAAGTAAAAGTATGCGAAGGCGTTTCGTAGCTTTGGTATCCTAGAAAGCGATCCGAGGTGTGTTAAATGGCCGGTTCCCCTTATTCATCTGCTGAATACAACTACCAGAATGCTTTTCGAAATGTTCTTTATGATGTTATTTTGAGCAATTGTATTCCGGTACTCTTTAGGAATTAAAAATTTGCATGAGAAAGGCAATACTGCAAAGTATTCTGGTAGTTGTATTCGGCTGACGTAATAAGGAGAACCGGCTATTCTCTCAAATTAGCCATAGGAAGGAATCCCGTAGTTTTTTCCGTATAAAAACGTTGTGAAAACTCAGAAGGCTTCCTTGCTCTTATTCCCCCAAACGTGGTGCTGAAACAAAGATTTAGTAGTTACTATTCAAGAGAATTCCTATTTACAAAATAGATATGTATTTATGGCTGCAACTTATGGCACTCCAGAAATCACAGGAGTACTGGGTTTTAAGTAACAAGCGCAAGCAATGATTAATTGATTAAAGTATTTGTAAACTTTCATCCAATGACAGCTCAGGTAAGTAACCCACTGCACTCTATATATACTGGAAGACTTACTCCAGCCAACAAACTAATCAAAAAGCGAAGCCAAAAATAGCCGACATAGAGGCCTTTTGGTCGTTTTCTCTCGGCTCCCACATGGATTTGCTCGTTAGTGTTTAGTCCTCTCAGAACTATTTACACAAGAGGTTTCCGGGAGGTTACTGAACAACATGGGTTTATTATCTTCGATCCCCGGGAGGAAAATTTCGTCTTCGAACCTCCTGGAAAACCATGTCTTAGATGGAGGTCTTACCCCTGGAAATCATAATAAGTATTTGGTAGGGGGTAGCTTTAGACTCCGGTTTGGGTTAAGATTAGAGCTATTTTTTTGCGTGAAGGACTGGTTCTAATTAAAGTGACCGCGTGAGGGTCTGGGAGAAACGAGCAAAAGGATCCCAAGTCGACCATTTTTGGCTTCACTTTTTGAGTGGCAGTCAGCCTTCCGGTCTATATAGGGTTCAGTGAGGTAATCTAGAACCTAGTCTTTCCCGGGTTTCTGGAGTGGTCAATTACATATTGATTCCCAGGACTAGTTGTTCAGAAGGCTTACGGATAAAAGATAGTGAAAACACTATCGACATAGTACGAGTTCCAAAGACAAGTGCTCTATGAGCCGCTTGAAAATCTTACGAGTGCACGAGGAACCATTGCTGTTCTTTTATTTAATCCATGATGTTATAATCTAGACCGGTTGTATGGAAACTTGATCAACCAATCACGATCATAATGTCAAAATATAACAACGTTTTAATCACCCGTTGGCTGATAAAACGTGACTATGGAGGCTTCCCAGAGCAATTTTTAAAAGGAGACTAGTAACTAAATATGACTGACCACGCATGCGTACATCGCCGTCTTGTCAAATCGTTATTCTATCACGACAGCACATTCCGCGTCATCACAAATGTGAAATTCTTGGATGTTTGCTTCGGCGAATTTCTCTTAAACTCGGTAATTAAACCAAACAGAGTAAGCTTAACAACATGTCCAATTTTTGAAATTTTTCATTAAACAGAATTTTTCAAAATCCATTCAGTCAATCGCAAAAAATTCTACCTTGACAACCTACTCTGATATTTTGATATCTTATTTTTATTGGAATATTTAACCACATCAATTTTCAGAAAAATTCACCGAAGAAATCCGAAGATAGTGTGTTTTAAATATGATATCTGTAAAAATATGCCGATGTTCCAACACTATTATTACCATTTTGATAATCGAAAATTGCACAATTCAACAAATATCTCATGTTTGTCATGCTTCTTGTACAGTTAGGCACACGTACCGAACCTACAAATATTTTAAAGATCGAAATACCTATAAATCGAGACCGCACTAATTGGGTCCTATAGACTTAGAAACTGTAGGGAGCCATTAGTGTTTATACATACAGACCTTGAAGTTTAAGCTAATCTAAAATAATGACTTGTTATTTTATTTTTTGTTTTTTAATCAGGTTCGAAAAAAGAATTTATATTCCCCTTCCAGAACTTTCAGCACGGACAAAAATGTTTGAATTACATATTGGCAAGAGTGGCCACTGTCTCAATGGAAACGATTTTAAAGAGCTTGCAAAGAGAACCGAAGGGTTAGTAACAGCGAGCGCGTACCGTTTTAAATTTAACACAGTCACGTAAGACGAGGGTTTTAAACACTGCCAGACACTAACCTACCAACCAGTAGGAAGTGATATCAAGTACTGAATTGTAGCTTGTAATTCTGAATGCTTTGAAATTTTTAAAGGCTTCTTTTTATTCTTGCGTAGTTCCTCCCAATGGTCTTTGATTATTTTACTGTTATTTTCTACACCCTTTGTCGGAACACGTGTGACCTGTGTTGGCGTTCCTCTTTGACAATAAAAGTCAGAGAACAAATCAACTGACCACAATGCATTATTCTTGACGCATAGCCTTGATTACTTTTTTTAAAATTCTGTTTTGTTTCAGTCTTTATTTGGAGCTACAGTCTTTATTCAGTACAATTCAAAACAACTCCGACGAAGGGCCTTCTCTCGAAGCATCAGTTTCTTCACACTTAAGTTCCGGCAGTTTTCCAACCCTTATGGTTATCTGTAAATTTAGTTTATGCTGCAAGATGATGTGTTCTGGTGCTTGTTCAACCGGTCTACGTTTAAGTTTGTTTTTTGTTTTTTTATTAATTTTATTTTTTGTACTGTATCTTCCCCGTGCATAGTGGTCTTTTCACCGTTCGCCGGTTAACTGAAAAAACAACGAAAAACCAAATAGAAACATCACTAGAAATGGCAATTCACAACCGAAGTGGAAGTCATAATTTGAAAATAGATATCAATGCCAAGCCGAGGAAGCGACAAAAGAATTTCAAAGCCAGTTTTGGATAACCTCATTACTGATTTCTAATGTTTCGTTGCATCTCATGACATTGCGAGGCTACCAAAAGCATGGGAAAGGGGGGAGCTAAGGGGCTGCCGGCCCCCCCAATATTTTATTTTGCTGATGTCAATCCTTCTTAATATTTAACGTTGCGGACATTAACCTCACAAATATTTTACCCGACAACGGTTCGAGATTAAATGAGGTAAAGGGATCTTTAGTAATAAATTTAAAAAAATAAAAAAGAAATTCTTTTAACATCACAAAAAATATGTATTTCTTTCGTGCTTAACGGGAAATTCGTCATATGTCATCAAATCTATTATTGTGCGAGGTGAGGGTGATAACCAGTATTTATGTATAGTATGGTGAAGAAAATTTTCTAGTGTCAGAATGATATATTTTGAGACCCAACCGCGACCAGTTGTTCAGTTGGCCGAGCACCGCACTAGATTCGCAGGGTCGCGGGTTCAATTCCCAGCCGGAGGCCCTAGAGTTACAATTTTTCGCCGCTGGTCCCGGTTGGATCTCAAAATATATCATTCTGACACTCGAAAGTTTCCTCCACCAAATATAACTATCATTTCATGTTACTGAGTGTTAGAGCCAAAATATTCTCTGTGTATAGTATTCCGATTGTCTTCATTCTCGGTCTTGCCCCCAGGCCCCTAGCCGGGGCGTTTCCCCGTAGGGCCACTCCAGTAGCCCCCAGTAGTAACACTGCTACCTACACCCGGGGAGAGTACAATAAATTTTCAGTGAATTTGTGTTTTATGCAAGCGACATTTGATGAGATATCGAATTACTGACGGAAAAATATACCAAATTTCCAGAAGAGGGAATTTCCACGAGGGAATTTATCGTGCGGGCGGAATTGTTTTTTTGGTGCTGTGGGCTCTCGGGTGGAACTAATTGTAAAAGAAAAAGGAGAAAAATTCTAGTCGCAACAAAATTGTTAATCCAAGTGGAAATTAAACTTTAAAATAACAATAGCTTACCTAAGCTAAATTGCATTTAATATCAAGTCAGTATCCTATTGAAGATTTTCTCTGATATCGTGTTAAATGAAGCGAAACTTTGAGATAATTCTAATACAACCCCAAACCGGTTTTAAACCTGACTTCCACGTGCGGAAATTTCCGCGCGCATTTACTTTTTCTTGTTTCGCATTCTCAGAGAGCCAGTGAGAAACAAGAATTAGGCAATACGCGCGGAAAATTCTGCAGGTGGAAATCAGGGTCAATGACCCATCAGTCGTCCTCTGAATCACGTAAAATGTCCCCAAGACATCCCAAGATCCCCAGCCGTTTGAAACCGTCCATAATATGGACCACTAGTTAGTTTGACGATCTCCAGCTACTTAACATTTCAGAAAAATTTTTTTCCAGCCAGAATTTCGTTGAGTTCCTTAAAGAAAGCCCAAGACCTTACTTGAGTATTGTAGCAATGCGAGTGAATCTCCCATTTTGGGATAGACGGCTTAAAAAATTATTTCTTACACGAAAAAAATAGTTTAAACACGGTTGACTTGGTTCGCTGGGGTGTCACAGCTCTAAAAACTAGCCAAACAATTGTTTGGCTACTACATTCGCTTTTCCTGTGGTATGTTCTAGTAATATCATTATGTTTTTTCAGACGCGGTTTATTTGGTTTTCGTTGGCGTCCCCAAGCATGTATTGACCGAAGACCCAATTGTACAGAATATTGCTTTGACGTCCCTTTCCAAGGAAATAGCTTTTATTAGTGTGGTTAGAATGCCTATCTCACCTGGAAAGATTTTACATATTCGTATTTTCTGGGTTGTTTTGAGCAAAATTGCAATATATCTTGTTCGAAAATTTCATCTTTATGGAGTTTTTCGCTGTGAAAGTTGGCGATTTTGAGGGTTTTTCATATCATGGCCGGGAGAACAAAAAACTGGTAACTGGTGGGCACTTATGACGTTGATAGAGGAACTCGCTCTCGGAAAGAAACAGTGTTTACGTCAGAGAATTCAGCGACAATGACATTGGCTGGTTTGTAAAATGTCGGGCAAACTGCAAAGGAACCTTCGCGTTTTACTATGTAAATTATATTACGCTGTTTTGAGAGAGTTCCTCTATCGACGTCACAAGTGCCCACTCGTTACCAGTTTTAATTTCCCGGCCATGATTCGAAAAATCCTCAAAATCGCCTACTTTGACAGCAAAAAATTCTTGAAAATGAAATTTTCGAACAAGATATATTGTAATTTTTCCCAGAACAACCCAGAGAAGACAAATATGTAAAATAGCCACAGGTGAGATAAGTGCTTTAACGTCTGCGGCCTCAGCCATTTAAAGAAATGAAAATGTCATCTTTTTTGGCTGATTACTTAGTCACAGAGCTGAACCTCGGTCAACAGCGCTCGTTACAAGTTTCAACCTACCGGTATATTAAGTTTCGTAAAAATAAGAAAAATACTAATCGAACTCAAAATCATGATTATTTCATTTTTTTCTGGTATAAATTTAATGTTCCCAGTACATCACATGAACGTATAACTGGCTAACCTTACATTATATCGGTCGCTTAAAAAGTTTAAAATTCAGGAATCCCTGGACACCACCCAAATGACTCTGCTCTCGCTTAGCTCTGTAGGATTTCAGCCGGCACAGATACTGGTCTAACTACAACTCTTATTATCCGTAAGGCATCCTAAGAATAAGATCTCTACAGGATGAAAGCTATGACAGTTATTGTGGAGCAATGTTAAAGACATGTCGTGTTTTAAGAGGGTCTCGTGAATCCGGTTCAACGACGCTAAAAAACAAAACATGTTTTCAACAGTCGTAACCGAGCAATCTTCGGCGTTGTAAGAATACTTTATGTATGTCCTTCAAACCAATGCACAGCTTTCGTTCTGTACCAGTTGACGTACCTTATAGGTTGGCAATTCGTTACTCGACGGTTTTTCTTGCTCTTGTTGATTTTTGTTCGTAATTCCAGTCGAGAACATCTCTGTAATATTATCCTCTGAAATTTCGTGTGGAATCATCTTTGTTAGATAATTATCACTCTTTGCCTTAAATTGCTTGTCTTGTCTTGTCTTGTCTTGTCTTAAACCACTCTCTTACCTTGATGTTTCTCCTAGATATTCTGGTGCAGATATTAGTATAGTTTGCCGTGATGCTTTGATGCAACCAGTGAGGAAAGTTCAACAAGCAACTCACTTCAAAAGGGTAGGCTTACCTATAGGTTGAGTTACTTTGTTCACATTTGAATTACACACAGCACTCGATGGCCAGAATATTTTATTTTATTCTCTCTTCCAAATTGACTTTCTCGCTCTAGTTTTCACTGGCCACGTCTAGTCCCCATTCTGCACAGTCGATAGTCTGTCATTAGAATCGCACAGTTTCGGTGATTTACTACGATTTGTCCACAGCAGTCGCTTGCAACCTATTAGGTTCTTTATCAGCGTATCTGGTTCATTATCTCTTTTTTAAACTATTTCCTGCCTATTCATTGAAGTCAAATTTTTTGTGTTGCTCTCGTTCGGTGTAAACCGGGCCTTATACGAGTAAATTCTTGACGAAAATTACCTGTGGCTTAAATTGGTTGCGAACAACTTCTCTGTGTGGTCATTTATTAAGAGTTTTATCCGCTCATTTTAGTCGCAGTTTATTTTCTCTCGTCCTAATGTAGTACCATGTGTCACCTGTAATCGAAGTTGGCTTGAAAATCCAAAAGTTAACAGTAACTGCGCATTCTCCCATACGTGACGTAAATTTGAAGTTGTGCAAGGTACATAGTTTGCACCAAATGTCGTAAAGACTCACGAAAAACCTAATCCACATAACTGATCAGAGAAAACGAAATGGTGTGGGTGTGAGATGGATCATCCCTCGTTCATATCATATTCTAATTCACAGATATTAACTCAAAGTCAATCACGTTGTCACGTGACAAAGCGAGTGGGTATATAGGCGTAGAAAAATGATCATATTTACATATCGTCTCATGCTTAACTCGAAAGTCACAAGTAAAACATGAAAGAATCTTAACAAAGAGGAAAACAAAGCCCCTCTAGTTAATGTTTACCGAAGAATGAACATTGCACATGACTGATGTACGTCGAAGCTCTACCCTGCATAACATAATGGCAATGTGTGAGCTGGCGAAATTGCCGAATTATTCCGAGGTTGGATACTCATTAATTAGATAAACGGCTGCTATTCCTTGTTAAACCAGGTCAATCATTCTTTTTTTGTATTTTGGGTAATAACTTTGATTTAAACTTGTCCAAAGATAACATAAACTGGAACATCTGATGCTGTTAAGCTTGGCATGAATGATTTATTTTGCATCTTTGTTGTTAAACCAACACTGATGAAACCATTAGATAAATTTCGAGAAAATCATAAGCAATATTTGCGTCCAAAGCCCTATGTAATATTCTTTTAGATCTGACTTTGTCATTCTTGTCTTTTCGTGGGTTTTTTTTTTAAGATGTTCTACCTGCTTGCACTCTATTTCTGTTTGCAGATCCGAGGCCCCGCAATTGGTGATCCTGACACCATCGTCGACGATCTGTTAACGCCGTGTTCTCCTGGTAAGATAATTATATCGTTACCAGTGTCTCGTACAGTTTAACTGCACACTCAAATGATATAGAGAAGCCGGAGCGGCGCAACGCGATAAAAATAATTGTATCAGCAGGTAAAGACTGTGAAAAGGCCAGTGATCTTTACATATGGATGGCGAACTGGTCAGTAAAATGTGAAGCCCAGATGACCGCCCACGGAGTGCAATTTTGTACGTCAATTTTAGCCCCCTACGTAGTCTTGTACGTCAATTAAAGTCTCCTACGAGACTTTTCACTGTTTCTCATTATCTAAAGGTCTTCGTAATATAAATTGGCATAATATTTTGACCATAAATACAACGGTTTCTATCTTAAACTTTATTTGCGACATGTTTCAGAGTACACTACTTCCTTCTTCAGGCAATTATTAAAATTGGCAGTGTTGAGTCTCGCTTAAAATGACTTTGTATGGCGCATACACATTGTGGCGAATAGCTTGCGCCATAAAAACTGTCAGTTTAGTTGTTGTCTTGGCGTCCCCTTTTTCTGTACTGTCTTTAAAACAACTGTGTTAATAAAGTTGCTTAGTTTTACCAGCCTAACATTTGGTGGCAGCGGTGGGATGGCGGAAAGAGACTTACAAGAAGAAGTTGAACGCCTTACTCACCGTTTACAACAAGTAGAATCGGAACTGGAAACACAACAAAGCCGGCGAAGTGAGTCTCCGGGTGACGGCTCACCATATGCGTTGAAACCAATCTCGGTGGTGAAACCGGACACATTCACGGGTACAGAAGAAGATTTTGAAGATTGGCTGGTTCATTTCAAGTTGTGTTGCAAGATTAATGGCTGGTCACCTACTCAGAGTCGCGAACAACTTGCAGTTTCACTTAGAGGAAGAGCACAACGGATCTATACATCCCTGAATCCTGGCACAACGGAGACGTACGAAGAGCTTGTTGAGGTACTCCGCTCGAAATTACAGCCCGAGAATCAGAGAGCAATCCACAAAATGGCTTTTAACAACAGAAAACGGAAGGAGGGAGAAGATTTGGTTGACTTGGCCACGGATTTGCGACGATTGTCGATGCGAGCTTTTCCCGGAAGAGACTCGCAGTTCATTGAAGAAGAACTGATTGATAAGTTTATCTCATCGCTTGACTCAGTAGAGTTACGTTTAGGAGTTAGTCAGTCCACTCCACCAACGCTAGACGAAGCCCTTAGCACCGCGCTCAAACTGGAAGCTTTGTACGTCGTTGAAAAGGAAAAGTTGAAGACATCACGGCTGTCAACAAACATGGCGGGTGTTAAACACCAAAGTTTACATGAAGTATCACCCAAAGGAAACAAAGCAATGGACTCAGGAACTGGGGACTCAAGCCCAGGAGCGCCACAATGGGCAACTCAACTGGTGGAACAACAAACGCTCATACTGGAGCAGCTGCTGGAATCAAACCGAAGGAACTCCCGACCAAAGAATGGGAAATGCTTTGCCTGCGGAAAAATCGGCCATTTCAAAAGAAATTGCCCAAACCTGCACTCGGAGTCACAATTCCAGGGAAACGCCTACAGGGCGGGGTCAGGACGGAGGTGATCCCGCCCGCGCATGAAGAAAAGAAAGCCGACAAGGCAGATCCAGCCAATGTAACAAGTGT
>JBAHVQ010224687.1:0-10782 GCA_036872915.1 Nanipora kamurai
TCTGTGTGTTTTCTCGATCTATTTGTTGCCGAAACGTTTGTTCCCCTGAGAATCCTCGTTCCAGATTGGTACATTAATTGGGATTTCTTGTTAATCGGAATGCAGGCTGGGAACTTGCTTATGTTTCCTTTTACATTTCTGAGTTTCCCAGGTATGCTTTAGATTTACGTCATGTTGCTGTTCTGTTTGTAAGATCTTGATGGCAGTTACCAGTTTTTTCTATCGCTTTCAGTAAATTGTTCAGCTCTATCAAGGACTTCGTATGTGTTCATGACTAATGTAGATTTATTTAGATTAACTTCTCTTGCGAGGTCTTTAATAAGACGCAGATGATTCACTTGGTCTGCAGATCAAATTAGGTTTTCTGTGAGCAGTACTTCGGCTTGAATTTGCTTTTTTCAAAGCTTTCTTTCATGTTGAACTCTTTTAGAGAGAAAGACACCGGTTTGCTTTTAATGGATTCTGCCTGTAGACCACAATGTAAAAGATTTGGTTCCTACATACCACCGTATTGAGATTTCTTCATTCTGGTAGACTTTAGAATTGCCACCAGGAGATGTCAACTTTCCTTCAGTTTGAAGTATTTTCTGGAAAAGTGCGTGGATTTATTTAAGATCACTTGTAGAAGATAGCTTACGTTTATCGGTACGTGATAGAAACGTTGAAAGTCATATTTATGATTTCGCTCGAACCTTTATCAACTTCTGTATCGCTCATTTCAACGGAGCTCATAATGACACGTCTTCAATCCGATAGAGTAACATCTCAACTATATTGTAACCCAAGCCTCTCAGATACTGGGTTATTTTAACAGACCTAAACATAACTGGACTTGCGAGTATTCATCATCTTTGAGGTAAAAAAGTGTCCCGAAAAGGATGGCGTCAGCACTACAACTTATAGGTCCTTCTGCTAATGGTAGCGACCACTGACCCGTGGTTTTTACAGAGCTGTTGGCGATTTATAAGCCCTTTTTATATATCTATGTACAGAGTTGTTTTTCTTAATATTCTTGAAACAATTTGTTATTGATAACTGTGGAACCAGGAGTTTATGAAATTCTCACTGGGACTATTAAAAGTATCGGTAGAAATTAAATAAACTTGACAGTAATTCATAACTTGGACTAATTTTGACGTTAACATTTGAGAAGTACACATTGGTTTACTTATCAGCTTTTCCCTTTAGGTATAAATAAGAGGTTTTCGAGATATAATTTACACATAGGAAATAAACTGTAGGATTCAGGTAAAAATGCTTTTTTCTGAGAACCCCAATTTGAACGAACCGGTGTTAAAATTTGGTGCTTGTTTTAGTTTTGTTTTGCTGTAGTTCCAGTTTCCAGTTCGTCACGGTATGGTCAGCAGTTCGGGAAAAATGGATGCCAGATTTTGAGCTCTTGTGTAGATCAAAATTTTGAGCTTTAATCCATTTGCATCTTGTCCCATTATCTCGCTTTATTGTCATAAAGTGAGAAATTAACTGTAAAGAAGCTCAGAGATATTTGGGAAAACGTGCTCTTGCCAAGCATTACACAGGAAATTAGCGATGAAGTTCAAAGTATAAACGTGTCCTAATAAGCTTTGACAACACGTTGCGAAAAGGTTGAACAGTCCCAGAATTTTTTATTGGATAAGTATGGTCTTACTAAAATTATTGAAGATATGAAGAAAGAAGTTGTTTCTATTTACAGTGAATCGAAAGCTCGGGACGAAGCGGTTAAGAAGCTTCAACATAGGACTCTGGAAGATTTATTTATTTATTATTTATTTATTAAACGAATATTTATACAGGATAGATCAAACGAGTTCAACAGAACTGTTATCATTGTGAGTCCTGTAAAATATACTATAACATAAAATACAAGAAAATACCTAGAACAACTAATGCTGCTAAAATATTAAAAATGTTAAAATATTAAAAATATCCTTTTAAGAGCTTAATAAAAGAGTTGTAATCCTCTGCTTTACGAATATTTAAAGACAAATCATTGTAAAGTTTTGCCCCCATATAGTAAAAGGATCCTCTACTATATTCCAGTCGGATTTTTGGCAATTTCCGATGGTATCAATTGTTTCGAGTGGAGCTTTCATGTGTATGTATCTCAAAGTAGTTAATAAAATTTGAACGGACATTTCCATCTAAACTATTTCGGACCAACTGACAGCCTTTCATTTGATTGATAATGGAAGGTGATTTGATTTCGAATTCATAATTACTTTTTGATGTAACAACATCCAATGCACGGTGGTGAAATGCTAGAAGTTTGTCCTCTCTCGTCTGGCTTAAGTGCAAATTTAATAGTCCACAATAGGTCAGGATCGGTAGAATCCTCCCTTGGTAAATCGCTTTTGTTGCCGTTGTATTAAGAAAGGGTCTTATCTTTCGTAATAATCTCAATCGTCCCCAGGCCTTCTTATATATGATGTTAAAGTTGGAGTTCATATTCAATGAATGGTCAATATGAACGCCTAAATACTTGTACACCGTTGTAGCGTTGATGGTGAACGACCTTTTCAATTACTTTAAAAGTAGCAGGAATCAAGGAGATTGGACGATAGTTTTCAATACAATTATATAGTTTAGATTTTTGTATCGGTATCAATTTCGAAAGTTTCCAGTCAGTAGGGAACACACCTGTAGACAAGGAACCATTTATGATATGCGTTAGAGGTTTAGCAATAACTTCAGCACAGTCCTTTAGTAGATATTCCGGTATATCATCCAAGTCAGTAGATTTCTTCCGTTTTAGCGATTTTAATTGCTCACACACTTGTTGAACCGTTACTGTTTTAAACTTAAGCCGGCAATCTGTTCTTGCACTTTGTTTTTCCACAGAAGTCCAAACACAGTCTCTTAATACAAATGTTTCCCTTTTAAGAGATGATACAACAGTGCTAAGTATGAGCAAAATGCATTTGATATTATTGATGGATCAGAAGTGTTAGTTGAATCTATCTTAAACATCGGCAAGGATGGTTTAGTAAAATTGTTCGGATATAACTCCTTTATAGTATATCAAAATTTATCCAAATTATTTGACGTTTCATTTAGCAGATTTTTGTAGTAAGCTTGCTTTGATTTGTTCAATGAAGAGTTCACTTCATTACGCTTCTTCTTATACGCAAGCGTATCAGAGTCGGATTTTGTTTCCCTGGACTTACGCAATAGTTTATCGCGAACATTCATCGCTTTTTTGATCTTATCCGTCATCCATGGAGATGGCTTTCCACGGATACGTTTCTTTATGGCAGGTGCTACCTTATCAAAACATGATAGAATTATATCTTTCATGTATGCCCAGATTGAATTTACATCATTTGACTTGTAAACATATGTCCAATCTTGTTTATATAATTCGTCACATATCAGTTCCTTATTGTAATTCTTCGTATTTCGACAATTTATAATTTTCGAAGCATACTTAAGATGATTTAGTTTTCGAACACAGCCTATTAAGTCATGGTCACTGAAGGCTATAGGTATAACGTCCGTGCAAGCAATGACTGAGGGGTTCTTGGTAATAATTAGATCAATTAACGTAGCGGTGTTTAAGGTTATTCGAGTTGCTTTCTTTATAAGTTGTTTATAACCATTGACCGAAATAGATGTTTTAATCTGAGGGTGGTCATCTCGTCTGTGATAATTTACATTTAAATCTCCCATGATAATTGCTTCTCTTGAATCAGCCATTGCCGAGCATAACATATTTGCAAATATGTTTTTGAAATTTGCATGAGTATAGGAAGAACTATCCTGAGGTCGGTAAATAACACAAATCAGGAAGCTTTTTGATTTTGTGGGAAATATTTCCAACTAGACACATTCCAGTTCAGATTCCAAGTCATGTCTCCTTGTTCAATTTATTCTTTCAGAAATATAAATCGCAACACCACCACCCAAGCCACTGCATCGAGGTTTACTTATAAATGAGTAACCACTAATGGAGTATAGTTCTTCGGGTTCGTCTTGTATACGTGTTTCACCGAGACAGAGAATGTCGATAGTTCTATAAGTCGTGAGGAGTTCCATAATGTGTCATAAATTATTCCACAAACCTCGTACATTTAAATGAAAACATTTCAGTCCCCTCTGCTTCACCATATATTCCAATTCAGGATTATCACTTAAGATATCTCTATCTTCAGGTCCCGGACAAACTTCGATGTCACCACTGAGCAATAACAACAACTGTAGATCTACCTTCCTTCCAACACGTGCACCGTTTATCTGTTGATAACACAATAACGATTGATATACAAACGTCTGACAAGGATCAACTGCTTCCTCCCCATGAAATAAATAACAGACAGAGCTCGGAGAAGAAAAAGCCGGTTTTTTAAGCTAGAAAATTATAAGTAACTTCAGAGCAATTTTCAACATGACCGCCATTACTCCAGTAATCAACCTTGTTAGCTTGCTCAACCCAGTCAGATACTCAAGAGAGAGACTCAAAAATGAAAACGAATAAGTTAGAAGGAACTTTCCTTAACTCCTTCCTGACTGTAGTGGTCCTCAACAACCTCTGGGGACTTTAGTATTTTACTCTGGCTAACGCCAGCGATTTCACTCGTCTTGACGATTTTCCCATGGGGAAAGTCCTCGGTCAGGAATGGGCTAATAGTTTACCTTCACGTTCTACAGCAGCTGGTAATGAGAACCGGTAGTTCCCGAATAAAAATATTTTTATCAATGAATATCTTACAAGCTATCGGAAAGAAACTCTTTGGACGAATTTATTTATTTAAAAAAAGTAGTCCTTAAATTATATATGGACAATTAATCGCAAAATTATTTTGAAGCACTCAGAAAACCTCCCCATCCATAGTGAACAATTTGATAATTTCATAGTCGGAAATAATTTACACGAGTATATGTTACAAATTGTGTTTACTTAAGTTATTATTTATAGAACTTTAATTATGATGACAAGTGAGAGTGTTAGTAATGAAGCCACACCATTTACACTTCATTGAAGCAGAAGCGATGTTGAGTTGAGCGATTCATGTTTTCAATAGAGCTTTTCAAACTTTAATAACGTCAATCAAATTTCAACAGCGGTCAAAGGAAATCCCTTTAAAACAAGCAATGGATCTTATGCATTATCGCAACGCATGACGGTAGTTTAAATACAGTCTGAAATTTCGGAAGATGGAGGCTGCTTCCTTCGAATTCAAGTTACAAAGTCGTTTTACAAAGTTGTAAAAAGTTATTTCAGATTTGGAAGGTACCCACATTTTCTGTAAAGAAAATGAAGATGTGGTGGTGCATCGTTTCTAACCACTAGCACTGCGATCGGGTTGTACTGGATTGATTCAGCTTCAAAAATGGTGTTTGAATAAGTCAGTTTGTTCATGGCTTTTCATGCATAATTTGATCAACTGTTCGATTCGAAACCCAAAACATTGGGTGCTTTGCGCAAAAATAACTGGTTTTACCAACTTTGTTTTCCCGTGTTTTAAGATTTTTGTTTAACGTCGAAGTACTTTCAAGTCTGTTTCCGATCTCTGTTGTGTTATTTTCGGTCTGTGAAATATATTGATGAAGCTTCTACTTCAAGTTCGTGTAATAGTTCGTGCAGATCGACTATTTGAGTCTTGCATATTTCAAGAGCACTTTATTAGTATATACGCTTTTCAATTTTCAAAATTGAAAAAAACGAGATACCTCCTACTATTCAACCAACACAGTGGACGAGATACTTGAGAAACATACCTCCATTCACACCTGAGTTGCTGAACCAACATTTAATCACTGGTAGTTCATCCAAGTATGGTGACCCACCTACTGTAATGACTCACAAGCACAGAAAAACGGTTACAAACTTTTTATAGATAGGCTTGTTACCCGTGCTAGAGCAAAGGATGGTGTGTGGAAAGGGAAAGAAATGTTTTTCTTTGTCAAAGGCTGTGTTCATGCGTGAATGAAAAGGAAACAATACGATGTTTATGCTCATTTCCACCAGACCAGTGGGAAGTTTTCTGTAGCCAGTTGTTCACGTAAAGCTGGTTGAGGTAGTTACTGCGATCATGTAGCTGCATTATTGGTTCTGTTGCTTCACTTTCAATACCTTGAAGTTTTAGAAGTGCCAGATGATTTAAAAAGCACTCAGCTCCTACTGAAATGGCATGTACCCAGCAATGAGCAGATGCGTACTACAGTGTTGTTTGACGTAAAATTCAGTAAGACCACTTCACAACAGAATAATATTATGCCACAAAATGTTGAATATTTAAATCCTGTCCCAGCCTTTTCCAAAAGAAGTAGAAGTCTGTGATGTTAAAAAATCAAAAGATGGCTTTGACAAAGCTGGTTCATGCAAATACTTTCAAGAAATGCTTGAGCCTAACGGTTGCCGACCATTTAAATTCAGTGATTTTTGTAGCGATTTGCCATCTAAAACTTACTTTGCAGAAGCTTTGCAGAAACTGGCAGTCAATTGTTTATTGTTGAAATAAGAGATAGAATGTTGTTAAATTCAGTGATTTTTGTAGCGATTTGCCATCTAAAACTTACTTTGCAGAAGCTTTGCAGAAACTGGCAGTCAATTGTTTATTGTTGAAATAAGAGATAGAATGTTGCAAAATATTGCGTCTTACAGCTTTAGTGAAAACCACTATGCATTTATAGGGCGCTCAGTTTGCACCAGTTGTAATAGAAAAACTTTACGTTACTAAAGCAAAACTGAATGAAATATAAATGAACACAAGCGATCAAGCTAAAGCAGGTTTCAGGAGAGAAGAGTGCGTCTAACAGCATCAAACTTTGGCTTAATTATGAACAGGCGGGAAACAATATATTTCCAAGTAAACAGTTAAAAGGCGGTTCATCAACAAAGAATTCTGCTCCATGTCAATGGGAAAGGGCAAATAAAGAGACAGATGTATTTACGTACTTAGACAAATTGCGAGGGGAAAGAAAATACGTAAATACGTGCACAAAATATGGCTTTCTGGTAAATGTCGAAGCACCATGGTTGAGTGGAAGTCCCCATTGCTTGTTATTTTATCCATCAGAAGATAGCCCTTATGGTGCCGAAGAGGTAAAAAGTACTGTTTTAACAATGGGCATTAATATTCAAGGTGCATGCTGAGATTCATTATTTTTTTTACTGTTGGTGATTTTAGGAATAGACATGCACGACAGTGAACTGACGCAACCGATAAACTCAAGCTAACATTTCCTGAAGATGGAGTTAAATTCCAAAACGTCGACATAAAATTTCATTGAAAGAAAATTAGAAAAAAAAAATGATTATTAATAACATTTATAAAGCTCAAATATACTTATGAATATCAACTCTCAAGCTCAGTAGACTGTCAGCATTTTCTCTGGAAAGGGGAAAAGAAAGTCTGCCCGCATCCTATTGCAATTTTAATTAAGCCCATTTTCAATCATTAAATCGGTTGGCGTAGAAACGTAACACCCTCTCAATCGATATTTTGGAGCGAATAAATTATTGCGACATACACGCCTCACGGACCAATCACCTTTTACCGTTCTCATTATGTCAATTTCAAAACTTTTGGATTTCTACTTAAATGCAATTATTCAAGAATTATTCAGGAAAAATAGGTGATTGCGATTAAAAAGAGGGAGATCTTAAAGAAAAATAAAGAATACAATCATTGGAATCCAAGGAAGGAGTATGATAAAAACAAAGTGCAAGGTATACTAGAACTGCAATATACCAGGCTCATATATAAGTATGTTTGTTTGGGGAGCTCAGAATCTGCGGAAAAAACCACTAGCCAATTCCTGGTACCGTTTGATAAACCAGAAACTGCTAGCTTTTATCACGGAATTGAGAAAGAAATAAAATCTAGAGGTTTAGTGGATAAATCCAAATTTGTCAAAACTGCGAAGAGAAGCAAATTTTCGAGCAATAAAATTTCTACGGGAGGCAAAGCAAAAGGACAGAATGAGAGACAAACACAGTAATCAACAGTGCCCTAAAGGGATCGCAACAAGATTTTTTGATACGTGGAAAGGAATTATTCATGTGTTGGTATTTGTCGATCTAATGTATTGGAAGATGACCAAAAATCAATTACTGCTTATGGGGTTGAAAAATTACCGATAAATAATGATTCAGAACTAGTTATGGTTAGTGATTTTAATTTGATAAATGTTAACTGGTAATCTGGATGTATACTAGCCTCAAACGAGACAACCGATAAAAATTTGTTAAACCAAATAAAGTCTATGAATTTCTTTATCGAGAAAGGATTACCATGGCACATTGCGATTTAATCACAAGACGTAGATTGGTTAATGGTCATCTCGAAAGTCTATATTGCATCAATTTTTGACATCAAACGTGCATTTGATTGACAGTATCAAAACTCCTGCACCCTTGGGACGAAGTGACCATTTGATAATCGAAGCCACACTTAGCATTGCTAATGACGTGCGCTATTTTGCACTTGCCAAACGAAATTGGTCAAAATGAGACGAGCACAAAGTTAAATTTTTACGAGAGAAAACAAGCTGAACTTTTCATGGCGAGGAATAGCGAATAGGGTATTTGGTAAAATTTAAATTATAAAATAAGTGGCATTAGCAAGGCATGTGTACCAATCAAGATCACCAGAATGAAAAATATAAACGAAATTAGCCTGTTATTTTGTGAATGCACTAAATTAAAAAGATTGAGAAAAGTGAAGAATCAGAGGTCGCTAGACTTTGAAAACTCGCCCATTTATATAAATGTTAAATATGCAATGGACTCATAGAAAGCTTTTGAATCTACGCAAAGGGGAAACAAATATTAAGAATAATTCAAAAGCGTCCTTTTCATATGTTGGATCAATGAGTAATTTAAGCGAAGCGTTTGGATCGTTGAAATATCTGGCTTCTAATAACAAGACATCGGCTTCTACGGAATCTGCTAATTGTTCATTATGTTTTTCAATATTTACGAAAGAACCAGATGGGTCCTTGAGGAAAGAATGTTCTGATGCCAGTCTAGGTACGTTACTTATCGAAAATATGTAAATTAACGATGAAGATGTTTGGCGGCTATTAAGCTCCTCGAATGATTATTAACCCCCACTGATGAGGTCCATTCAAATATACTGGGACTATTGAGTGATAACTCCATGTTTGGTGGAGCAGTTTGGCAAACTTTTTAGGAGTTGTAGCAGGTAGTAAAAGATTCCAGAAATTTGGAAATGAGAAATAGTAATTCCCCCTTTTTAATTTTGAGCGAGGATGCAAATTGGATGCAGGAAATTCCGGACAGGTTCCTTTAACTTACATTTTTTGTAAGTTTGTGAAAAGCTTTTACGTAAGTATATCCTCCAGTATGTCCAAAGTAAAGTGCTGCCTTTTATACATGACTCTGTCACAGGAAAATCATGTTTATCCAATCTTATTGAAACTGTGGAAAGTACAGCCGACATTTTGAATCGTGCCCATTATTAGATTTGATATATTTGGATTTCTGCCAAGCCCTTGACTCTGCCCCTCGTTGTTGTTTATTACCTAGGTTGCAGTCTTTTGGAACTATTGGGAATACTTCGGCTATAATTCAAGACTTCTTTGAAAATGGATGGATGGCTGTAAGAGTGGAAGATTCACATTCTGAATGGAAACGTCATGGTTTTGGAGTGCACAAGGAATGGTGCTGGGCCCCCATCGTTTCGTTTTGTTTATTAACGATTTGCCCGAGGGTATTAAATCAGTTACTAGGCCCTTAGTTGATGATTTTAAGCTGGCCGGCGATGCAAAGGATTGTGAAGCGATAAAACAAGTTGTGAAAATTTTATCAACCTGGGAATCTAACTAGTATATGAAATTTGACCATAAGAAATATTATCGTCCTCATATTGGGAAATACGAGGGAATCCATATCTATTCCCTTGCTGACAATGGTTTTATCATAAATGTTGAAGAAATTACTTCGGCTCTTGATATTTTTTATATAACATCTATTTCGCGACCAGCTCCAAACTTGACCTGTGGCTCAGTTGGTAGAGGGTCGGACTAGTAACCGAAGGTCGCGGGTTCGGATCCCTGCCGGGCCAAGTAGAGTTTTCTCTACCTGTCCGGTACGGTTCGTCACTCGGAGTAGCAACTACATCATTATTCTTCATCCGGGTTCATTCTTCTACCCTAGCCATGTCAGAATATTGTCCAAAACGCTTCTCTTAAAAACTTTTGTCCATTCACTTACAAGTTAATACATGTTAAAAAAATTTTTTGTATTTTTTATAATTGGCATAATTCATTAAATTAAAGTTATTGTTTGGCAAATACTAGGAATAGTTTCCACCAGCCTATTCAATTGTTAACAGAGTGAGCCAGGTCCGTTTAATTTAGAGGTTCCAATTTAGAATGCTACTGCAGAGACTCCAATTGGATCTTCACAGCCTCTCCTTTCCCAAATACTGCCCTCCCAGATCCCCAGTGAGAGCCCGCTTGCAAAGTACAGTGTATTCGAGGTCTTTCACACAGGCGAAGGCATAAAAAATTCTACTTCTCAAAAAAATCATTTGGAAGTATAGCAAGATCATCGCAACCACATAAGAGGTCAACAACAGCATGCAGTTGTTTCAGATTTAAATTCCATTCTGCTAGAATCGTGGATATTTCAGATCTATCGGCTTTTGCTCTCCGCCGTATTAGTATAAACAAATTAAAATTAACTGATAAAGCTTAATTAATTAATATATATATATTAATTGATATATATATATATATATATATATATATATATATATATATATAAAAAAGCGAAACACACGAAATCTGCTGTCGCTCCTCTGCGTGTCACGCGCT
>JBAHVQ010224708.1:0-10780 GCA_036872915.1 Nanipora kamurai
GAGAGAGAGAAAGAGAGAGAGAAAGAGAGAGAGAAAGAGAGAGAGGAAGAGAGAGAGAAAGAGAGAGAGAAAGAGAGAGAGAAAGAGAGAGAGAAAGAGAGAGAGAGATAGAAAGAGAGAGAGAAAGAGAGAGAGAAAGAGAGAGAGAAAGAGAGAGAGAGAGAGAGAGAGAGAGAGAGAGAGGGGTAGGTATATGGAGCTTCTCTAAATCAAATTATTCGTCACCATTGAAACTCGACCATTTCGAGTTCAAATCCAATCCGGGTGCGTTCACCGGTGGTAGTATTCAATTTCAGTCCTTTCTCAGACCACCTCAAACGGGTAGAGTAAAACCAGTCCCAAATCCACTCCCATTGCGATAACACCAGCGAAATCCTAGTCCAAACCGAGTCCACTGACATGAACGCGTCTTTTGTTAACAAGAATGGTTCTTATATTTCCTGTTTTTGTTCTTCCTGATTGTTATTGTTTTTGTTTCTGACGTTTTGATCCCCTCTACGGTAAACCATCTTCAGAGATTTAGATGGCAGTTGTATTGTTTTTGTTGAAATAGCATCAAGTTCGTCGTGCCTTTGTCGTGATTTGGCGTGTGCGTGCTCGCGTTTCCTTCTTCAGAAGTCTGGAATAGGTTCCAGGTAGCTCACGGGAAATATTAGTCGTATTGTTGCGTGTATTTGTGGGCCAGCTTTCGAGAAAAGTTCGTTCAAAGTAGTTAGATGCGTAATCCAAACTTATCGCGCTGCTCCAATCTACTCTGTGTTTTGTCTCCATATGATGAACAGCGATGTTGTTTGTTTTGTCACCAACTTTTATACTTCGTCGATGTTCTTTGATTCGGGTGTCGAGGTTTCGGCCTGTTTCTCCAATATAAGTGCTTCGACATTCCGTACATTTTAGTTTGTAAACGGGTCCTTTTCTCCGTGAAGCTGAGGTTAGGTCTTTCATACTTGTTAACACAGTTCAGTTTTAGAATTAAGAATGGTTCTTGTGGCCAATTCGCAAAATTTATTAAAAAAAACACATATTCTTTAGATTTAATATAAGAAACAATTTTTTAGTAATTACCAAGACCAAAATGGCAGATGTTTTCCTATTTTTAATATACTTTCCATCTAGCTAAAAATTTGAAATTTCTACCCTAAATAACTGTTTCCAATAGCTTGAGTTTGATTTACTGCTTAAAGTTGTGCGTTAACTGTTTAAAAAGAAAAATCTGAAGTTCTACAACACTCGTGTCTTGAGAAAAGCCAAATAAGTTTCTTGGACTCATATCCAATGTGCATGTCTATTGAAAGTCTACAAGCTACGTTTCTCGGAGAGAATTCGAACTCGGAAGAAATTTCTAAATTTGTAAGGAGCACACCTGAAGGTCTTCAGCACACAATTTATTTTTAAGGTAAAAAATAGACTTACAAGGAAGTTATTGACAGATTCAAGGGTCGTTTACAAATTTTGTGTTAAGCTAAGTTAGTTTCTCGATAACCAGCATTGTAAAAACCAAAACTACATATTTCAGGGCATAGGAATACAAAAACTGAACTTTTTACACCTTGTTTAGCTTTCTAAGTCCAATAATTATAACAAAAGAAATCTCTACCATGCTCTTCTTGTCTGTTTTAAAACTGCCACTCCTTACAAAATCTCGTGGTGACCATTTTACAACTCCTTAAGCGTTATTTCCGGTAATTCTGCTTTATTGCCTTTATGCATAATCCAGTCACACTGAGATCATTGATTTCATCCCTGCTTTTAGATATATACTCACACTTGACACGGCTTATATATCGTCAGTCATTGATACTTTCTTTGCAGTTGCCAGTTTAAATGCAAATGAATTGTGGGTTGTGGTTGCAGTCATCCTTTGCTTATTACGCTTTAAAACATCGTGATCAACAGTAGTCCAATCCCATATCACCTAATGCACTTTGTTGAATGGATTGAATGGATGTGTTAAAGTAACCAGTCGCGACATTGATGAAGTTTTCTTAAACGGAGACTTGCTGTTACATAGTACTTCATCGTGTTGCCTAAAAAGCATTAAAAAATTAATGTGAAACCGAAAGACGCTTATTGAAAGTTTAGTGGTTTGCTGCTCAAAACATTTTCTTCGTAGGGCTTGGAAATTATTTTTCAGAGGTGACGAGTTTGCATGACGAACGTTCGCACGTCGTTCAACATTGCTGTCATGGCTGAACGCCGTTGTTGGCAACCTTGGTCACAGGTTACAGCGCAACAATGTTCACGGTGTGCGGTTCAGTCACACACGCAAAAACGCACAGACTGTATCAGGCCTGATATCTGGTCTGTTCAACAAACTGTGGCGACCCCTGACGACAGCATGACGGGAACAGATTGCACTAGTAGTGATGTACAAGCGGTATAAGACATCATAGTCTAACAGTGATGTTGGTGTATGGCATGACACGTGGCATCGAACCTGTAGAAAGGATACCAACATGTGCCTGCATATTCCATCAGTGTAATTACTTTATCGCATCCGTACTTAAAGACTACAACAGGTCTGGGAATAACATACATGTATCGGACCACTAGTGGACGTTCGTCAAGCTCGTTATCTCAGAAAAGCGATTTCTGAGCCCTAGACGGGAATCGAACCCCCAGCCTTCTGATGACCGGTGTAACCATTGAGCTACCGCGACTCAGATGGTGAGCTAGGGTGCAGGTTCGTCCTACGTACTGCCTAAGCGGAAGTCACGATCTTGACGAACGTCCTCTAGGCGTCTGGTATTTAACAAGCTCCCACATGAACCAAGTTTGTGTTCAGCATTAAGTACACATGTATCGGTCTGTCATATCACACTGATCCATCACTGACAAGCCGACTTATCAAACTGATTCACCACCGACAAATGATCAGACTGCTACAGACTGTTGGTTTGTTGGCGCTGCATCAGTTTGATATAACAGACCAATACATTTATGTTCTTCACAGAATCGTTGCACTCTGATAAACCAACCGCTCTGATAGAATAAGTTGGTATCGCAACTACAAGAATGACTCAACAGGTCATTCTACGTACTATACCAGGCCTGATATCAGGTCTGTTCAGAAAATTGCCCTTACAAAAATTTCACATATTTCATATGTGAAAAACACATGGAATTGGAACGATTTCACATGTGAAATTCTCATTTCACATATGAAATTAGAACACTTTCGCATATGAATCACCTCATTCACATATGGTTCATAATGTCACACATGAAACTTTCATATATTTCACATGTAAAATTTTCATTTGGCATGTGAAAATGAATTTCACATACGAAATTCTCATTTCATATGTGGAATTGGTACGGTTTCACATGTGAAAGTCTGATTCATATGTGAAATGGCATATGATAGGGTGTAGCGACCCCTGATGACACTATGATGGCAACAGAGTGCATTCCACAACTCCGTAGCTTTTGGCTTCAGTCCTCCTTTACTACGTGCAGTTACACATGTACTGCAGACACATCAGCGGGGAGAGAAACTGTTTAAGTCCTTCCGGCTGGAAGTAGGTGTACAATTATACTCAATAAACTGTACCTGATTAATTTTTGAATGTTTGCCTTGTGATAGTAGATAAAGTAAATATAGGTGAATATAGCAGGACCTAACTAAATATTGTGGTGCTTCTACAAACCTATATTCACTTTATAAACAGTACCTGTACGTTCTTGAAGCGGTGCTTCTCCAGTTATTTGGGTCATTAGCGGTAGCTGGTGTGTAATCTGAGTACAATACACAACCAGCATAACCTGGAATATTGGCTTTCCTGCAAAAGATCAAGACATTGCCGTCATTGCTTGAAATTAAACAGTGTAAAATTTTATCCCAAAGCTTTTTAAATCTAAAAGTATTTGAAGTTTTTGAGGATAGAGATATATACGATACCTTGCAGTGAACGTGCATCTTGGCTTTAAAGAGCGCAATTTGTTTTCCGGAACGAAGAATGAACTGGGGTTGTCCATTTCACCAGGTCCACCAGTCACGTGACCCCTTAAATGATATATTGTCAAATGAGAGAAGTATTCCAGATCACTGAACTCTGTATAAACTGGAAGGCTGACTGTCACTCAAAAAGTGAACCCAAAATGGCCGACATGGGGCGTCTCTGATCGTTTCCCTCAATTCCCAACGAGGTCACATTAATTAGAACGCCAATTAAATAGACGCTAGTGTACGGCAAAAGATCATTATTAGAACATTACAGTAACATTGTTCGTAAAATTATTTAATACGTGGTTGTTTACAGTGCAATGACAGTATTAGAATTTCTTGATGATATTTCGCATATCATTATGCAAAGAAAAAACCGAGGGCAGAAACTGAAGACTGTGTTTTGATGTGGTCTCAGTGACGACGTCACTGGCAAAATAGGCGGCCTAAAATTGAAAAATCAACTTTTAAGTGCTTCTTAAGAAATGAACAGCGATGTTGCAGGCCCGCAGGCTAGTAAGGTTCTTTGGGTTCAGACGGACCCCTACATGCGAGGAGATCCGCTTAAGTAAGGTTTTATGTAACCGAATGTAAGGAACTGTTGCCTTCCATTCAAATTTACATAAAATGCACTGTGTATAAATTTTAAGATTTTTTTTTTGTTCATGAATACCAATTGCAATGCATTGATATTCTCAGGTACAAGCATCTGAGTTTTGGCTCCGCGTACATTTAGAATTGAGAAAGACATTTGAGAAGTTCGAATCTATCATATCTGAAGCCTAATGATGTGTGTGGTTCTTATAGCACGAACCGAAAGCGAGTAATTGTATGTCCGTAAAAATTCAACAAGATCAAATTCAATGAAATTTGTAATTCTATGCAACAAAACGTGGAGAAATCTGTTGTATTAGTTAAGGCATTTGTCCATGGATCACTGGAGTTTCATGAGTTTCTTTTTTCCAGTGTTCTATAAGCAAATTAGAGAAAGTGCATTTTTTTCTTTACAACTTAAATACATCTGATTTAAAACATCATCATGAATCGACCGAATACATGAATCGATCAGTTTTTGGTGCAATTAAATGTAGTAAATTCCAAATTTTAAATCATAACTTAGCTAAAGTAAAAGTAAGCCAAATTAACAGCGAGGGTCATGGGAAATTTGGCACTCACGAAATTAGGTTCAATGGGTTAAAAAAGTTGGGAATCGTTGAGTTAAGGTGACAGAAACCCAACTGAATAAAGTAAAATACTAATCAATAAACGTTTCCTCTGCAAAATATCTGATCATGTCATGCAAGTGAATTCTTACAAACTGGATTCTCCATGTCGAAAACAAGGCTCTACTCTTTTTCTTATTGGAGATATCAGGAGGTAATCAGCTGTTTTTGATGATGAGCTATGGGAGAGAGATCAATATGTGGATGTTTCACAACACTATATAAAAATCTTTTGACTGATCACAAAGAAGTGACTTCATCTCCGTAACTATATTGACCTGTTATGCCTGTCGTATATTAAGTCAACCCACGTCAACAAAACTGATAAAAATCAGCATTGGCAATTAAAAATTTTCTTTATTGCTTCAAATTAAGTAAATCTTTGTCTGATTATTCACCTGGCTGCGTTGGGAATTTGTTTCGATAACTACTTCATTCCTGTTCCTATAGCACTTCTTTATATATACTTAAATATCTATTATACATGTACTTACATGTATCCTGGAATATGAGCAACCTTTTTACTTGGTGAACAGCTTTATTAAAAAAAGCAAGCTCAAAGGTCAATATATACCCATACAGATTAGCTACGTAATTTACACGATTGCAGTAACACAAATTAACATTTACTGCCATGTGCTTAGTTGACAAACGTTCAGGAAATTACCAAATAATGTTGGCATAACTCAACATGATCTAAGCTAATACGAGGACTGTGTCTGAAAGTTTTATTTTACTTGAACAATGAGCGGTGCCCGATTAACCGGTCTTAAATTTTTACATATAAACTGATGGAGCCATGCCAGCTAGGATAACCAAACTGGAAAAACGTAGGTGATGATTATATAAGGAAGGCAGCAGAAAAATCAGCCGTTTTGGGGTGTGTTAAGACAATCACTGTAGTGTAAAGATAATAAAAGTATTTTGCTGGCATAAATTGAGTCAAAAAAGACAAAAAAATCCAAAGGTGACGACACCGTACTTATTTTCCCACAAAGAACTACAAGAATTTCTTCCAGTTCCTTCACGTAAACCCGAACAGCGGGCAGAAATTCAGCTTTTTCAACAGCGTTTAAAGGCTCGTGCATAGGCGCCCACTATCGTCAACCAACAACATCCAAGACTGTTGGTCACATCCGAACATCGCGTTGGCTATTGTTGCGAGTTATTGGCATTTGTTCGATGTCGTTCGGCAAAATTTGAAACGCTTCATACTTTCGACCTTACAGTGCAAGCTCCAGCACTTTTTTTGTCTTGTGATGGTTGAAGTGTTGCCCAAAAATGTTGTGTGAGATTGAACGCGAACCGCACATGATATCCATCGAGACTTCGTGGAGAATCTTCAGAATCCATTGCCAGTGTATTGCCCGGCATTGTTGGAACCTTTTCAGCACTACCGCGCTGTGATATCAGTTCAAAGCAGTAATCAACAGGTCTCTTGGTTGTACTTTTAAGCTACAGTATAAACGGAAAATCAACCTGTAATGACTTACAAACGAATTGGGCCAGGTATATGGTGACCATCTCTTGTCCGAACATAATCCCAAGAAAATGGTCTGCTGCCAAATTCCTGTAGAAAATGAATGGAATGTTTAGTTCAGTCATAAGTCATACTATAAACTCATGAACATTTTTCAAAATAAAAACCAAAGTCGAAATATATTGGTCAGAAAAAGAATTATATGCCCATTTCCGTCACTAAATCATTTAATACTACAGTTTCTTTTTATCTTCAAATATCATCAAATGGATACATAACTGTTTGAGAAAACAGCCATTATAAAATCTGCGAGTTTTGTTTACCAACGAGGAAAGTTCCGAAAATTTTCCTAAAATAGTGTCTCCTCTGCCCATTTTGTTCACATACAATCAAGGTCAACTCTAGTTTCAGTAACTTTTGAAACAGAAGAAATTGTTAGTTTTCCATTTCCTAAACATTTAGTAGCTCTGGTTTTATCTTTCAAATCCAATAAACTATGCGCCATATTACGACAGAAGTAATACCTCTTCGGTAGTTACATCCCTCTGATAGGGAGAGATTTAATTACCAAAAAGGTGTATCAGCCCGATGCGTTGTCGACCAATTTTTTTCTGTAGCCATCACGCTCCCATTTTGTTGGTGCGAACTTCTCTATTTCGGCAAAATTTCTCAAACTCCCTACCGTATGTTCGCACCCTAGTTATTTGACACTTGCCGACAAACTGAACTTTTCCAACCAAAATTGTTGGAGTTCAAGCTAAGTAAGCAATTTAGCCGCCTGTTTCATCGATATAGAACAATTTGGTCAACGATCCAAAAATTCTTAATTATAAAAAGGAAGAGTAATAATCACCTGCCACATTTCTGGACGTGGTTCATAGCGTTTCGATTCAAATCGGAACGACACTGCGTCAGGATGCGTCTCCTTGCTAGTTTCAGGTGGAGGCGGTGATGGTATTATTCTTTTGGACCAGTCAACACCATTGTAAAGCCTTGATAAGTAAGTTAAAAGAATGTGCTACGTCGAAAATGCGGAGACGAGGGACTAAAGTTTTGCTTGAAGAACCTTTATAGACGTCAGAGGTAAATGTAAAGTATTTCCTGAGCTGAGCTCGGTTGTTCAAAAGGCAGTTACGTTAATCTGTGATTAGTGAAAACTTTGTGGATGACGTACTCCTAATGTACATGTAGTAAAGGATGTCTATAGTTTTCTGTTCAGATATTATACCAATATAGAAAGGTTTTGTCCCAGAAAGTTTGAACCAAAATTACCAAGCAGAGCATGCCAAACAAAAAGGCCGATTAAATTTGACCTTAGGATTAGCGGTCGTTGTAAGTTGAAAAACCGGACCTTGGGGTTTTATAGCTATTTAAGGCAGTCATAGTGGTGAGATACACCCAATCAAGTTCAGTTTCAGAACATACACGTAAAACCATTTTAAATTCTCTCAAAAGGCTTCAAGGCTTCTCTCTCAAAAGCTTCAAAAGAAAATTTTGACTATCGCGAGCAATGTCCATTCCTCAGAACTTGTCCACCAAATTTTCGTTAATCCGGTGTTCAGCTAATCGGAACAAACTTTGGAACAAGCGGGCCTGGCTGTCGATGAAGTGTGAGGATGTTTATGGGTTGGGGTTGGAACAAGCCCTCTAAAATTGATGTTACAATAAGGTTACTTTGTTTAACACTCACTGTGGTATCAAGTTTAATTAAATACTGTGCGATGTAATGCAAACCAGTTGTAAAACAGTGCCTCGACAAGTCAGTGATGGCACAAATGGTTACTAAATCCCTCAAGTCCACCACAGTTCTCGGAGCCAACCTTAGGCCTCAAACTCTGATTGGGTTTGGGAAAAATGACGCCACACGAGCACGTGAGAGTGGTAAGAGATCAGTCGGGAAGCGTTGTATAAAATGTAAGTAAATGCCAGTTCTAGTCATGCTGTATGTAAATTGATTTGAATTGCCAGAATTTGAATTGTTAGAATCCAATAGAACTAAAGGGCCAACATTGTACCGTCAAGTTTCTGAAAAGATTTCCTACCAGCCAAGTCAAGAGTTTAACTTGTGACAAGCTACATGAACCGAGAAATTTACGCCAATTACGGTATTTTAATTTATGCTTACTTCTGTGTAGATGTTGTGTAAAAGGCTTTTTGGGCCAGAATATCTCTCATGCTTTTGCTTGTTATATCACGTGGAGTAACCTGTTTTAGAAAGGGGAACAGTTTAAAAAAGTATTAAAACGAGGATCTTTGTTCTACATTCTGGGTCAGCGTACTGCTGAGTGCTATTTCTGTTACGTTACAACAACCCTCTGAAACTCATTTAAAATTTGACCAAAAACAAAAAACACAGGTGTTTAATGTGGGATTTGACACTGTGAGCAGTGGAGGATTAGGTCATACACCACAAATTGTGAAGAATTCAAAAAAAAATCACCGGGTGGGTGAAATGTTTCCACACTATTAACAATTTGGAAAATTTAATACAAAAATTCCTAGGAATTAAAGTTGGTAAAGCCAATTACTGCCGGTAAAAAGCAGGTCCTTGGTTTGCTTTATCAAGAAACAACTGGAGCGAGAAAGCCCAGTGAAGTTCTTCATCTGGGATTTGAACTAATAAGTTATGGTGTTTCCAAATTTCAGCAGCAAGTGTGTTCTGACTTTCGTGACCAGCATAGTCATAGGCATTACAAAAAGCCTGTAAATTAGTTGGAACTTTTTAGTAATCATATAGCTGCATAACATGAACTTACAGGGCAAATGTACTGTTGTTAATTTGCAAAGTGTATTTAGTTATGTTTGGTTGAGGGAGTATCCTGACATTTAGTTGGAATAGGGAAAGCAGCTGAATAAGTACAGGTTGGTAGACTGCCAAAGTTTATGTAGAAAAATTCTGATGTTTTGAACATTAATGTGCTTGGCTCATCCCTGTGATGAGTAAAATCTTCTGGTCCGAGCCTGAGTAAAATGCTTAAGTGAGTCCTTGCCATTTGATGAGTTAAAACTTTATTTATCTTCACAGACCTTTCTGTCTGCAGAAATGAATTGTTTGATGTCAGAACAAAACTCTAAACAGTCACTTTTGTGGTAATAGGGTTTAACCAGAATAAAATTCTAAAGGATTGTGTTTGGGTAGGAAAGGATATTGATGAAGGTTTACATGCAAGACCACTGTAATGAAATTCATGGTAGATCATACAAAGGGGAGCAAATAAATGTACAGTACTCAAAATTATACAGATGATGAAAATTCTTATCCCATCAGAAAGACAAAATTCAAATCCGATAAGAAAAAGTTGTGTTGCAATAAGAAGGGTTATTTAGTTGATGTGTTGCTGCCTTTTAGTACATTTTAGCAGATTCAATAATTATTATGTAATAATTATTTGAATTTGTTAGTTTCCTAGCTTTTTTGAAAATCAGTCTTTAATCCATCTAGATAGTAAAGTGCTGAAAGCCTTTTTTCCCTGGTTGCTGTGTTGCAGTATCAATTTTGTCACTCAGTTTGTATTGTAAATACTGTTATTGGTAACACTCAGAGGTAACATATTTATCTGCATATCTATCTCTTTTAGTTCTTTCAGACCCACTACTTGTATTGTATCACATTAAAATGAATTTAATTTACTCAAACAATTTGATTTGAACAAATTTAATACCTTTGTAAGTTGACTGTCTGTGGAATAAGTAGCCACTTTATTTGTAACATGATTAGGTGCCAATTCTGTAAATTAAAACAGTTTAAAGCATTTTACTGAACTGAAAATTGGAATTGAAAAATAATTTACTTTGTAAAGCCACATACCAGTAGTTTCACTTCCTAATGTCTCCCTTTCAGTTTCTTTTCACATATCTTTTTGTCTCCCTTGCCTCATGCTTATTTACTGTTCATAGCATTTACCACACCTTTTTCAAGCTACAATAGAACTACAATCACCATATGAAAAAATTCAAAGTGTTGGGCTTGCCACACTCATCAGGTAAACAATATAATATTACGGCGGCACAACTGACTATATACAAAAGATCCATGATCGACTAGATCATGTTCTCGATCATGGATCTTTTGTATATAGTCAGTTGTGCTGCTGTAATATTATATTGTTTACCTGATGAGTGTGGCAAGCC
>JBAHVQ010224719.1:0-10779 GCA_036872915.1 Nanipora kamurai
GCTGCAGGTTTATCATATGTACTGCCTAAGCGGAAGTCACGATATGATAATAATGATGGAATACTTAAACACTGAGCCTTAGCACAGCCTAGCTCACCATCTGAGTCGTAGTGGCTTAATGGTTAGAGCGTCCCACCGGTCATCAGAAGGTTGCGGGTTCGATTCCCGTCTAGGGCTCAGAAATCGTCTTTTTGAGTAAACGAGCTTGACGAACGTCCTCTAGTTGTTCAACATTCTTGTTTATTCTATATCTCACCTTATTCCACATATATTCAGGTTTTTGAAATATGCAAATTAGATGTCTTATGACATCATGTACTCGCACAAATTCCCAAATGGAGAAATATCCCCCGAAATATCTGTTAGAAAGTATTGAAAGTTTCCAGACGTATGCTAATAAGAATGGTACGCTGCAATATGCACAGTAATTGACGAATATATATCCCCATCTTGGAATTTTTATCCAGTTCGTATGGGTAGATGACGACACGGCAACTAGTTTGCATGTTCCAAAAACCTGAATATCTTTGGAACAAGATGAGATGTGTTGATTAACTGAGAATGCTGTTCTTCTTCAATTGAAAAATACTACCAAATACAATTTAAATAAGTAGTACTATTTTTGATCTTACTGCCAATTTAAGTGAGGTGTATAATTGCACATATCCATGTTAATAGGGATTTTAAGCAAGGGATACGGTAACGGTACGGCTGCCTATATTATAAAATCAAAAAGAAACCATGGATAACATATGTCGTTGTGTTTAAGTAATGGTGTATTTCGATCTCCAAAAAGCTTCAACGCCTCTGAAAAAGAATTATTTGACTTAGTGGATCTTAAAATCTTCGATCAACTCACGCTGTTCCATGACTTGACTTTGTCGAAAACACGTGAAAATGCTCTGAGTGACGTTGCACACAGACCGAGAAAATTATTCATTCTGTTTGTCTTCATGAAAAATCTATTGTATGACGGACGTTCTCTTTAACGTTCCTGTTGTGTTTGCTTAAGATTCCTATTCTTGTTCATGTAATAATGTGGCGTTCCTTGACGACATGCTTGCCTATTGCGAAGGATTTCCGCCATCGGAGCTGAGGGATTATCCCGAGGAATTTTAAAGATTGTGACGTGTCATCCCTGAACTTTTGCTGAGGTTGCGGCTTCTCCTAACATATTTATTGATAAATTAGCATTAAAAAAGTGATGGCCCATGTACTCTTATCTCAAGCGGCTGTAACAACTGTAATGTATCATAACAGTGAGACGGTCTTATGCTTGATACCCCCAAATATTTCTTTTGGTGTTTAAGGAAAGAAGGCTTTCTTTTTTTAGAAAACGCCGTTGTAATAGTTTTATTTAATACGTTCTATTTTATTTGTTTTATTTCGTTTTATATTTTTTCTATTATTATCTATCATTTTTTTATTTGTTTTTTATTTTACTAACTTATTCGATGGAACGTATTTAAATTGTCGACATCTTAATATTGTTCAATTTGAGTTGAAACTGATGCCAGATGGACATCGGACATCACACCATGGACATCAGATGGACATTTTCGGGAATTTTACCTTCTTATTAAATCTTTTTCATTTCATCTTAATTTGTTTTATTTTGTTTATTTTATATTTTTTAAATTTTATTTATTGACTTTGTTTTGTGTAATACTTGGCATTTTAGTTGTTTTGTTTAATTCGTTTTGTTTTATTTTAATTATTTTTTTATTTCCTATTTTATTTCTTTTATGTTATTTTTGATTTACTTCGGGTTTTTTGGTTTATTTTGGGGTTTTTTTTAAAATTTTGTTTATTAGCTTTTATTTAGTTAAGCATCGGTGTACAAGTGAACACCAATAAACCTAGGGTCCTTAAAAATTATGATTCTTAGGTTAAAAACAATGGACCAGATGATGTACCAGAAGTGAATATAACAATTGATTGGCCTTATCAAGCAAAAAGTGGCAAACATTTGCTCTATCTTCTAGACATAAAGGTTGGTCCCAAAATTATTTTTATTTGCAATTTCTTATTCGTGAGGCCGTGTTTTAAGTATTAGATATTTCCAACACGAGTTGGCATCCACGAGTTCCTCCAATTTATAAATACTTTCCCAGAAAGAAGCCATTAAATGACAATGAATTTTATTCGCGCAAAGGTCTGCAAATTTTCAAAAGCACCGAACTTGTCGCACAGTATTTTACTAAACAAAACATGCAGCTCCTGTCCATGTCGGACCTTTAAAAGAGTACACATATGTGGGTAGCCTCGTAAACAGTAAAACAAAATTTCTAATTTCTTTAATTTGCAAAATTCCTGACACCACACCTCGGCTAACTTTTTCGAAGACCCTTGAACAGACATGACGTTTTCGGTAGAGTTATACAGGCAAGTACGGCGAGCTATTGAACGCAGCAAAAGCAGTCATTACGGGAAAATTTCAGACCCCGGTGCAGACGGTGTGGTTCATAGGAAACCCCGGTCTGATGTTTTCCTGTAGTGACCAAGAGAACAATTCTTTTAACAAGCAAAATATACTGATATGAAAATTGTTAGGTGCGCATAGCGTGACAGTCGTAACGAGCTTCCGCAGAAAACAGAGGAAAAAGAAATATCAATTCACTGCAAATTCCTTAGTAACTACCAATAATTTAGATATTTAAATAAAAACTATTCTAATAAAGTCAGTTGTTTTTGTTTTGTTCCTTTCATTTTTTGGGAGGGGATTCGTGAAGTAAGTTTTTGATAGTCCACCAAGTTTTGGTCCACCAGATTCAGATCCATCAGATTCAGATGCGTTTTGTAAATGATTAACCACAATAAACTGCTTACGACTTTATTGAACCTTTTCGTCGATGGTTTTAAGGAGACAAGTAGACGAACAAATTCACGGTAAAAACAAGCTCCATAAATTTGCTGCTATTGTAAAAATAAAAAGACTGCTGATCAAAGCATCTAAGCCGACTAAAACGCGCTCTTTTGGCGAAAATATTGCTAGCCAGATAATGATATACTTTTGTTTTACCATTCTGGGCAATACGCGATGCTGCGATACTAAAAAATCACTATTTGACCTTCAAGGAGGATGATAACATTCGATGCTTTCCAGAACCTGGAAAGGTAAATCCATTAGCTGATCAGGTAAGCACAACAACTGATAACTATTAAAATACATAAATTACGATTGAACATGGGTATAACATCGCTTTCCTCGCTTATTTTAAATGAAGCTGTCGATTTAAAAAAGGGGAACGTTGACGAATTAGTAGTTGGAAAATATATCCTATCACCAAACAACATTTCCACAAATGTCATGTGAATAGGGAAAACCTAGTGAATGGAAACTAGTCACACTTATGCCAATGGAACTTCATAAGTGTATCAATTCTTTTAGAAGACAAAAGCACGTTTATTCCAATGTTTAATAAATGTTCCTTGGTTTTCTTTGTATAATTGTATAAATAATCGTGTTTGTTTTTTTCTTGAAACAAACTGACTCTCCCCCAGCCAGTAAAATCGGTGTTTTTCTCAAAAACCGTGGTCTTTAACTGTGTATATCGTCTTCTTTTTCTTTGTTTTTTTTTTTTGAAAATTTTATACTTTGCCATCTTTTCTTTTTTCAGTTCAGGACTATCACTCAGGAGAATTTGAATGAAGGTGCAGAATCTAGCAGGAAACGTCGAGATGTGAGCGATGATAAAGAAGGACAAGCGTCGCCTGAGTCTCAACCGCTGGAGAGAAAAGGATCAAAATCTAAAATCGTTTTAGTAAGTTGTTTTATTTTATAATTGCTTCTGCTCCTCAACAGATTGTTTTAACTAGTGTTGTTGTTGCGCTCGTGCCACAGTTGCAATCTCACGAAAAAGGATTATTCGTAATGAGGCTGAACATAGTTTTGCGTGTGTTTATTTTTGCATCTCTCGGTTCCCGTGGACATAGACCTAGAATGGCTGTAGCCCATAACTCCAAATTCGGCAGAACCGGAAAGCAATGACGACAAGAGATTAATGTGGTGAGGTAATATCAAGGATTTTTCACTGTTTCCATAGTAACAACCGTATCGGAAAACAACCTCAAAAGTTCAGTTTTCTTGGATTATCGGGAAATCTAGTCATTAAAATTTGTTTAGTTTTGGCAGAATTCTTTTTAACATCACAATTCAATCCGATGAAAACTTGAAACGTGGGTTAGACCGAGGAATTCCACAGTGTAGTCTGTTGCTTACTGTAACTGTATTTTTTGGAGAAAAACTGCCTCTTAAACAGTAATAAAGCTGTTATTGACAGATGAGATATGTTTTTGATAACCTTTGTACAACTCAAGAAGAAAAGTTAATTACTAGATTTTCTGCTAACTTAACAAAACTAAATTTTCTTGGTTGTTTTCAATTACTGCTGTTGCCGTGAAAACAGCAAAAATCCTTTATATTACCCTCTCATCTTCAGCTACCATCGTCGCTTTCCTTCCCTGCCAAATTTGGAATTACGAGAAATGATCGATCTGGGTTGGTTGTTTAAAGACGAGATAACTCAACTAGTGGATAGGTCACCACAAGTGTCATCAGCTAGAAATGTTCTGATCTTTCTTTTAATCTCATGCATGTAACAAGGTAGACTTGCTATTAGTCTTTGCCAGCCCCTTTTTCGCGGTGTGTTTCTCCGCTGGGCACGTCTCACTTGTCAAAACAGCTGAATTGCGTTAAAACGTTATAGGTTAATTTAAAATAATAATAAACAGAAAAATTTGAATGTTAGAGTATCACAATGTTCTTAACATACAAATACTAGTATACTATATTCAGTTAAAAATTATTCACAATTACTATGTATAAAACTGTTTATTAATGAAATCTATTAGTTTTACAAACAGGGACATTAAATTAATTGTTTCTCAGTTGTATGTTGGAGTCTTTACGCTCGGATAGTAAATGTTGTAACTTGTGACTAGGATTATTACAAATCTCGTGAAAGAGCCTTGGTGTCAGAGATGCGACAACCAAGCGATCGAATTCACCAAAAATGCCTAAATACAGTATTGTATCGACGTCTCAGGTCTTTGAAAATCCGTTGTCAGACCGACAATCACTTGCGCTCTGCATAATGTCCATCAACTCAGCCACAACTTTAAAGTAGAACCCTATTAAGACGGTGGCCCTTCGACGTAAATCTACGTCCTGGCACCATTATAACGTCTCTCGCACCTGCGACATCGCAGGTCCGCAGACTCCTCCCCACGAGGAGTTACAATGGATTTCCGCGTCCCACATGTTTTGTCTGATTGCCTCAATCCAATTTCAAACCCTCTTATCAAGAAAGGGCTTGGTAAATCTCAGACGACTAGTGGGCGTTCATCAAGCTCGTTCTCTCAGAAAAACGATTTCTGAGCCCTAGACGGGAATCGATAATAATATCACATTATTATCATATCGTGACTTCCGCTTAGGCAGTATATATGACGAACCTGCATCCTAGCTCACCATCTGAGTCGTAGTGGCTCAATGGTTAGAGCGTCTCACCAGTCATCAGAAAGTTGCGGGTTGGATTCCCGTCTTGGGCTCAGAAATCGTTTTTCTTAGAGAAAAAGATTTTTGTTGTCGAACTTCAACTCGTTAAGCAAAGTTTAAAGCTATTTTTCTCAATTGGTCAAAAATTCGTCAATCTCTGATATTTCAGACAAGGTTTTTCAAAAAAATATTCTAGCTATCTTCTTGAAACTTTCAGAGATGATATAGTATATAGATTTTGTTAGGAGATGAGCCAAAAATGTTTAATTATGTTCAATACTTCTGAGATAACGGCTGTTAAAACAATTCTATTCGGTTTCCATATTTGTAAAGCAATCCCTTGATTATATCACCATTGTAAATAACGATTCTGGTTCAGCTCCTTGATCAAGAAGTAAGCTATAAATTAAAGTTGATATAGATTTCTGTCACCGTTATTTGTCTTGTTACAGTGTTTGGCAAATTACCATATTTTTCATCATAGCAGGTATCGTATATTGGTAACCATGACAACGATATTCTCAAACAAACAATTTTTTAGTTGTCTTGACCCTCACAACAACTTCATGTAGATGAACTTTTAACACAGTGTAAAAATTAAAAAAAGAGACCATTTTAAGATTGCTATACTACTATACCTGTACAAGTTATAATTGGCAAGGTTTCCATTCATGGACATTTCTATCTTTAAATAATTGTAAGTTTGAAGCAAAGTATATCAAGGTGTAGAAGAAGTGTCGTAAGCACAAGATACTTGTCAAATTGTAAACTGTTCTAGTGTTACCATGGTAACAATAACGATAGAACATTGACATGTTTGATGATTTTTACAGTTAAGATACATTATCTTCCGGGGGATTTTCGGTAAACTTTTCTGAAAATTGGTATCAAGATGTATTTTTCAGTAAAGAATAACACGGCAAAACTTTAGTGGAAGGCTATCCTCTTAAATTTTTTGCTTTAACATTTTATAGATTTTAAAAATTTCTGTTTTACGAAGAATTATGAAAATTAGATATGTTATTGCCCTTGATCTGTATTGCTTTATTTACCAAATTGTGAAAAATTTAATTAAAGGGAACATCCAAAAAAAATGACATTTGTACTGGCGAGAACGATGTCGTCGGGATGAAAAACGATTCGACAAACTATCCACGTATGCGTTCCGCGCCATATTTAGTTACCGGTCCCTATTAAAAATTGCCCAAGTCGGTCACCTTAATCCATGGGTTGAACTACCGAACTTAAATAGAACTATCGAGTAGAACTATCCATTTGGCATCTCTCTCCTCAGTGAATAAAATTGACGTTCAGTAGTTCAATCCTTGACTAGGACTACTCACTACGACTTACTTGCCAGATAAGCTATCTGGGCTTTGAACAACTAGGCCATGGAGAAATGTCCAAAAAAGGTATGAGGTGCCAAAAACTAGCAAAACTATGCTCGACCACCTTCAACAAGTCCTTTATTACGTAAATAAAATAATGACATAGTTTGTTCCTAATTAATGTTTTACCATGTGTTTGTATCAATAACCCAAATACTACTACTCAAAATATTCAACAGGATTGCAGAAACAACACGGCAATGTGTATTAAAATACCATGCACCGTTAACTTAACATCATCAAAAAGTGTTGCCGTTACATTAAAATCAAGAATTTGGAATGGTACTTTGTTGGAGGTTAGTAGCATTTCAGATGTTTTAAGTTCTTGTTTTTCTCTAGGCCTTGTAATTGTTCACACATGGTTGCATGCATAACATAGTTTTAATGTAAGATTCATTTAAGGAGGCACCATAAAGTTTTGCTAGCTCGGAATTGTGATTGAAACAAATGTTGCATTAAGGATTATCGGATCTTATAGCCAAATGTTTTTAATTTACTAATATTTAAATATGGTATGAAATTTTTAAATCCTCTTAAGTCTACATTGCGTTGGCATGGCTAGTTAATGACAGCTTCTAGCATGTTTATAATATGCACAAAAGCCCCCTATAACTCCTGTTTGAAGCTTGCAATCCATCTTTTGTACTTCATACATCAACTCAGCGGGAAAATTTCCCGCAGTTTAAACAGAAGTTTTATAAAAATATGCCGGGCAATTTTTCTTCGAATTCCGAATTTTTAATAAATTATTTTATACTACGGTTTCTCTTTAAAATTGACAAACAGAAAAATTTCATGATGAAAGCGTCTGATAAAAATTAAGGATAGGTTGCCAGGGAAACGCGAAAAAAAATTTCTTTAGCATAACAGTGTAGTCACCTAATTAAACCAACAAAAACTATAAGGAAAATAACGTATCAGGCCAATGAAAACTTGATCGCGGGCGCAGAATAAAAAACCATCAGCAGTCTAATAATCATACGTATAATAGCAATAGGTAAGAGCTTTCGTCTTGCCAATTTTACTCTTTTTCACACCATATCTTCCTCTATAAATAAAAACGTAAAATAAAACGGCAGTATACGAATATTAGATCAAAGTTTTATAAACAGAGTGCTGCATAAGCAGTCCTTTATCCAGTCAGAAACGGCTTAAGGGTTGTGTACATGCATATTGTCAAACATTACATAAACGAGAAATTGGAACTTCCTCCGAAGGGCCTTCACATCAAATGTCAGTTCAATACTACTTAAACCTACTCTATCGGCTTCACCTACCTCACAAACAAGTTGATTTAATACCATACATTCCTATTTGTATACTACTTTAAAAACTAAAAAATCGTATTTATTAGACTTCACATTAGACTTTTTAAGATGGCTACTTTAGAGTTGAATGATTGTTCATAGTAATGCCTAGGTTATGTGTATCCACGAGTCTGTTGGCTTTTCGTGGTTTATATCCAATCACCTTGGTGACGGAAAATATGTATGGTTAAAACGATTGTAGATTGTAGATTGTGATGTGTTTTCAGTGGTGATGAACTCCATAAAAATCATGGAGGATACCTGAAGGATAAAAAGTAGAATATTGGTCTTGTAAGATTTCTTGTGGGGTTTATGGTTTTGTATGGCATCAGAATTTGAGCTTTCTACCAGACTCACATACACAGCTACGTCATGAACACCACGTGTTCTGATATAGGTGGACCTTGCGAGTCAACAAATCCTAGGTAAGAGTGATTAACTAGATGTGATGGCAGTGGTGCTTGTCATAAGCTATTATTTTTTATAAACTGAGAGAGAAATCCGAAAGAGGATGACGTCCATGATTTGATAGATTAGTATTCGGAGTGAATTCACAAAATAAATTTAAAAAATGTTGTGAGTGAGCAAATAAAGTGATTTTGCTCTCACACCTGTTCTGACTATGGAGGGGGGTGCTCGAAAATTCTGAACATGGAAACTAAGAAAAAAGTGTCTCTTGATCATTTGCAACAAACCCATGACCCATCGATACAGTACATTTACCCTGGGTCATGTACAAGAAACCCATGTTCTTATTTTTGACGCAATAAAACCCTCTTGTCGAACCATAGGACAGAAGTCTTTCTGACCTCATAGGTTTCAAGGTCATGATTTATGACATTTTATGTTGCTGAGCAACCTAAGAACAAATCACGTCAAAACATTCCTCGTTGGTTACCTCCTTGATCACGGGTCTTTTCTCCCTTTTTACCGTTCTGCTTAATTGTCCTCTGCCCTGCAGTAACATTTCAAGCGTCGATATCCTGTGAACTGCACCGCGGTTGGACCACCTTCATATTCATCTCAAAATAGAACTCAAAATCTTTGGAATAATTCAAGTTATCGAGGATCTCGTAACACTGTATGCTGATGACCAATTTTGCCCGATCACCGTACTACTTTTTCTTCTGGCTACAGTGGAAGTTATACATCAACAACTTAGCATACTTTTCAGCTTGTTTTGACTAATCTTATTTCGGAATACAAATAGAAATTTCACAGAATACTGACCACAAAAAGAACCGATGATGAGAAGATCCGAAACTGGAATGAGCTTGACGGCGGTGATCTAGGTTCTAACTTGCTTTAACTCATGTTTGTCAACTCACTGATAAACCTTGGAAAAATTGGTGGGAAAATTGGAACAATTACGTAAAGGTCGTAGCTTGAAAAATCTGCACAATGTTTTGAAAAGCCTTAGTGAAAAACCTATACAGAGTTTTGGTGGTGGTTTTTTTTTCCCCTCCATTAAATTTTGATGACCAATCCTTTCGTAGAGCATTCTTGTGATGCGTATAATAAACCAGTTTATCATAAGGATAAGCAAAGGCCGTATTATCGTCGTTGTTAGCGTATTTTAAAAGCAATATTCTTCCCAATAGACCACTTTTCTAATGCCAAGTTTCTAGATCCAGTCCACTCAGGGGACAAACGAAGAAAATTACAATTTGCAGTTACGCACCATAGCTGTCCTTTTGCTCCCCTGCGTGGAATAAGACTAGGATTAGAAAAATGGTCGATTAGAAAATGTGTGAGAAACTTGCGCACGAAGGCCTGAATTTTACCTTCCATTTTTAACTTTACCAATGTTGTAGGATTATCCCGGTCAAGATGTTGAGGTGTATTCAAGAGCTCGTGTAGAAAAACTTCCCGATTTTGTAACAGACAACATCACAGGCAATAACGAAGCGAAGGTACGACTGGCAAGCTAATGTTTACTGTTGCTATACTATATTACACAACACCACAGGAGACCATGCAGTTTGCTGGATTGAACGCAACGCAACGCCTTCTGTTCTATGTACGAGTCTACGCTAGTCTTTGCTTTGCAATGATGTTTTGAGATATGTTCTGTTCTGTACTGCTCTATTACGTTCTCTTAAAGTGTATATGAAGTGAAAATTAAGTTTTTCTTTTATGACAGGACTCCTGAAATTATAACGCAACATCTTTTACACTTTTCCCATATCTCACCTCGTTCTTGAGTTATTAAGATTTATTTGATATGTAAATTACACCTTGCATACGTCACAGTGTATAAAGAGTTATAAAAAAATCACGCATATCTTCGAAATTATTCCATTAAATCTCTAGAACTTTGTTTATTTACTGTTATGAGGCAAGTACACCCACAATCACAGTGTTGTGTGAGCTTGTTCAATAACTTCAACAATACTGCCGATTTTACAACAACTCGTTATGCATCGTGACGTATGCAAGGTGTTATTTACTTATCAAACAAATCTTATTATCATTCACTTTATAGTATTCTCAAATCTGATTGGTTGATTTACCTGCAAATAACTGCGTGCAAATACGCTATTGAGCATGCGCACTTCGAAAATGATTCGTCAGCTGAAATAAC
>JBAHVQ010224729.1:0-17880 GCA_036872915.1 Nanipora kamurai
GCTAAATTACAGTCAGATATTAAAGAGTCTTCTCGTCGCTACTCTGAGTTTCACGTTGTTCACGATCTTCAGGCAACCGAGTAGTCTTCCGGTGGGGATTACTTTTATGTTATCGGCGGCGTTGCAATGGTGCGTGGGAGGCTGGATGCCCTATCGCTTCTTTCTTGCACGACGCTGAATTTAGAGATGCTGAATTTGTTTTAGTGTCGGCATTTCGATATAAGTTCTGATCTTTTATTCAACAGAGTGCTTTTGTTTGCTTTCACAATGCGCAGTGTTTCTTCTAAGCAAAGGTTGCATCGTTTCACTCCGTTCTTTTATTCCATACTTTTATTATTTTACTCTGGCTAACGCCAGACTATTTTACTCTGGCTAACGCCAGACGACTTTACTCGTCAAAGGGAGAGGCGCTGCCGGGAAAGGGTTATTTTACTGATAGTATGAAGTTATACTGCTTAGTTCACACATGAGTATAAATACATGTAAGGCTTGGTTCACACGTGAGCATAAATACAAGCATAAGGAATCAAGTCAAGACTGCGACATAAGGATCGTCGTAAGCATAGGCATAAGGTCGTACTCCAGGCATAAGCCAAGAGCCAAACAAAAGACAAAATACAGAAAAATTCTTGTTTTGTCTTCGCAAGTCTCAGTGGAGAAGTCGTGCTTTGTTTTCGTGCTGATCTAGCCTTATGCTTACTTCGCATGTGTAAACCAGGGCTAAGATAACTTAACTTATGTTTATGTAAACTATGTACTATTGGTGAAAGCCTAATTTTGAAAAGTACAATATTTTTGAAGTAAAATAGCAAACACACCATCACAATGTGTCATTAGCAATGTTCTGTTAGATTGTTGTTCATTGAAATTTGAAATATTTTCGTAGTAAATGAAACTAAAGTGGTTTAATCGGGCCTCAAGACAAGGGTAATTTTAAGACTAAGTCACGTCAATAATTAAAACAGGTGTTATATGCAAAATATTTATCCATCTCAGGTATAAGCTTCCGATATTTAAAGTTAATTTCTTCGGCTGGTACTACTCATAAAGTGTACGCGTCGGTGTATAACGGTGTCCCTTCAATGGAGGGACAAATTGACAGAATATAGTAATATTTCGATTGGGAACGTAACCAAGTGTCCCGTTAATTAGAGGTGTCCGCTGAAGAGAGTTGTCCGTTAATTAGAGGTTCAACTGTACTTATTCTTTTTCAATGAAATCGATTTGAGTTTCCTTTTAAAAGCTGTAAGAGGAAGAAATTTTATATTTTTGTCTGTATCGTTTCATACTTTTGGACCCTAAAATCGTATATTAAAGATTCCAAGACTCCAGTTTAAAGGATATTTAAAGTGAATGAGAATCGAAGCAGTAATAGTCATTAAAACGTCGACATGATGAGGAGATCTCTCATTACCAATCAGTTCATATGTCGTCGCGACCGTTGACGGGGGTATTCAAATTTTCTTTTACAGTTCGTCGTCAATTACCTTATTTCATATCGCATGGGCAGCTGGCACTTGCGGATAATTCCGGACGGGAGTACATAAATATGAGTGGTTAACTAAACCATAGCATTGGTCACGTACCACCAAACTCTGTAAGGATACTTAGAAAACCGACGAAAAGTATTTAGCGTGCCAAAACTAATGTCTGGTGTCAGTTGACGCCTTTTACTTTTTTATTCTCGTCCGGAATTATCCGTTAGTGCCTGGCAATTGGGCGCCAGATGTTTTGAGATAACGGTTCTTACCACCAATAAACTGTGCCACTATCACCGAAAATTGTACATGCGATCTTCCTCGCTCCTCTAGAGTAATATTCGTCAAGGAGGCAAATCTGATATGTCCTACATTCAGCTTTCATAGCAGAGTAACGCTGATATAATTGTAGGGAAAGCTAACGAGGTCGCAGATCGGTACAAGAGAATCGGTAAATGTGCTAAACATTTTCCAGGAAACATCATTCCCGCCCCTTGCTCCACCCTGGGAAGAAGCAATGTCATTGCCCTTTAGCACCTTTGTTTATCGAAAGCAGATAGCTAAATCGTTGAGATCGCGTCGTATTGTAAATTTTATTGAAAGCCCTGAATCTGGGTATAGATATGGCTTGGAATATAAATATAAATATAAATGGCAAAACCACTTAGTTGTGCGAATGCCATGGCTAACAATAAAGATTAAATTTGACTTAATCAAAACATGATTGCTGTTTTTTACTAGTTAATTCAGATTGTTTTCACATCATCTTTGGAGATTCAAATGACAACGTACATGGCTTCCATATTTGTGTACCTAACAAATGTTATCCAATATAAATCAACTGCTCGGGGACAGCAATATGCCTGCTGTTGAAATCCATTCGTGCAATCAATTGCACGGCATTAGCACAAGCTATAAACTTGACCTAACGCTTTTTTGACCATAACTACAATTTTTTGTTTCATTTTAGGGTACAGATTTTTCTGATTTGGCGCTACACTTTCATATTTATCAACTCCATGATGGAGGTCCATCCACTGAGGAATTAGAAGATGACATATCTGCTGCCAATCACTGGTTGTTACCCGCAGGTACTATATTGCAGAATATTTTACCAAGAGTTTGGTTCAATTGAGTTGTACGATTATTATAAACAGAGCATCCTACAAAAGAAATATTTTTGCCGATATTTAGAAGAGTTCGGAAACCAAATGTAAAGCAATTGTCGGTCTAATTGTTTTGATTCTTTGTAACCAAACGCTCAACAAAATTCTTCACTTTCTTTAATTGGAACTTTTTCGCATACCAACGAAAATAGATAAACGACAGTTACGATACATAGTGCTTTCTAAATTTTTCGAAGAGTTAAAAAATTTATGAAAAATTCAACATTTTACTCTCCTACCTTCAAAGGTCCATGCATGAGTATATGTAGTAAGTACAGTAAGATTGATTGACTGATACGTAGAGAAGGTCGTTTTTTAAATACGTCTTAATCTTACGTGTAGTACCTCAGCCACACGATGGATTAGTATTGCAGCGGGTTTAACTCAACACGAACCACACTCATACAAAAAGAACAAAATGAGCCCCTTCTATATTTCGCATTTTCATATTTATAGATATTTTAACTAAGCACCAGTCTCTTACGCATATAGAAACATTATATTACGTGCAGTGCTTTGTGTAGCCTTTAGTTACTTTATATACCGATAATGCTTCTAAAACAAACCATTTTATTCATTCAAGAAGTAGGTTTTAAAATTGTTGTGTCAGCGGACAAACCAACCAAAGTTTACCGAAACCAACAAGGGTTTCGTCATTAGAATTAAAGACAATTTATGCATGGTTTTCATTCGTATTTTTTTTCAGAAGTTATTATCTTGGAGAGTTTCGAAACTAATAAAGACTACTTTAGTTCATTACCTCTCAATTTTTTCCACCGAAGTATGCTATAATAGTAGTGAAGGTAATTATGCTTCTGTCATACTGATTTACTGGTTGCCTTAATTAAACTTCCCTAAGATATTATTCGACGAACCAAAACTGCTCTCTTGCATTTTCGACTTCATAAACCTCTCAAAACCTAAACAAATTTCAAAATTTAAAATATCGTTCGGAACTATTTCGCAATATCAACTCATGTAAGTTTAAAAAAGTTGGAATAGAAAAACAGCCAATGACCTTCCAATTTTTTACCAGGATTCCAACTTGTGACGCGGTGGGGTTGGTTCTAAAATTCATTCGGATATACATACAGACAGAAGGATCCTATGCAGGATTATTCTTAAAAAATACGTCGAATTTTAAAAACTGTTCGCAAAATCAACCGCATTTAGACTAACATATTTTTTATCAAGTGAAGAATCTGGCTTGTCTCTGTAAAAAGATAATGCTTAGGTTTATGTTGCCATTTCCAGTTTCATTGTATTTCTCTCATAATTTGTTTTTACACTGCTTACTTGCAATAAGGTACTTGTGTTCGAGTTCTACTTTCAAAGCATTGATGAGTACATTCTGTGTTATAATTACTGTATTGACCCTGTAAAAGACTATATTAACATTCTTTCAAACATAATCCTATTCGGTGTTCTCATAACAGAACTACAATACAAGAAATACTAGGAAACTCAAGATGATTTTTAATTACCCAACTTGTCAAGCAGGGGATAAACAAATATTTAAAGATGGTGAGATCGGTGTATTTTAAATCGTGATTTTTCTTGCCGAGGAAAATGCTGTGGAGGCGGACACAATTGCCATTGTGTATTTTTGCTCTCTATGTCAATTTTCGACGCAATTTCCGAGGATACGTTTTTGGGAAATTCCAGGCCTGAATTAGCTTGCTTACCATGGCAACATCAAACTAGAATAAAGTATTTTCTTAGTTGCAGTTTTGCATGTTACAATAATCTAAACCTTAATAAGTCGCAGGGTAATCGACGATTGTTTGATAATTGTTTTTTCCCCATCTGTCATCAACTGTTATGAGCACGGGTTCAACCAGGAACTATCATCAAGAATGTGAACATTGTCAAAGTGGTTGATAGTCCATGATAGTCGATGATAGTGCATGATAGTTGTTGGTCCAACGAGAGCGAGAGTTTTAACTGTCATCAACTATAATCGACTATCATGCGCCGTTTGACCAAGGCTTCAAGCTGTGGATTAAAGCCTTCAAAATGTTTCCATGCAGTACTTTAGTCTGTTCTATCTATGTCAAGACTGCCATGGTTTTTGTAGAACACATTGAAGGAATTTTCTTTGTTCTTCCTCTTGAGAATCCGCAACATTTCACGGTAATGTAGTCGATAACCGTCTGTGTTCAATTCGTGATGGATGGAGAGTGCTACTCTTGCCTTGCTGTACTTTCCTAGTGCATGTCTGTTAGTTAAACCGTACCAATTTAGACAAGACAAAAAAGTTCACGGACACTTCACGAGACTCCATGATTCATCATTCTTTTATAAAACTAATTAGTAATTATTCTCCTTTTCTTCCTTTTTATGTGATAGAGGATTTTCATGGTTTATGGGAAAGTTTGTTGTTTGATTCAGATGTAAAACAACAGGTTCGTTCATACTCTTTCAAGCATCTGCTAGTTCTAATTGCAATATGTTGTTCAGTATTTTTAAGGAATGTGGTTTGCATTTTTTTTTTTTGAGTTGCCTTACTTTTTACTATTAACTCATTAAAGTCCGCGCACATTGAAAAAATGTTTCAAAAACCTTTGCTTAACTTTGTGTCACCGTTCGTTGCTGCGAACCGAACCATGACATAATATGCGCACCAAAAACCACTTTTCTGACTCAAACGTTTACGCGCATTCCAAAGAACTTTATTTCGAGTCGAAGTTAGAATAGGAAGTGGGACAAAATGGCAAAGTTTTCATAATTCTTTGAAGTCGGATATTTGCGTGTTTGAGCCAAAGAGAGTTAATCTAGAAATATGGAAATTGAATCATTCGTTGCTCACCATTCCATCATAACCAACAGGAATGCAAACGAAGTTATAGTTTAACGGTAATGTTAGATGGGACGATTGGTAACGACGATTTTTAACGATGTTGCATTAAAATCGTTCGCGAGCCCCATGTTACACGTATCGATTTTCTGTGCATCTTTGTTGCGTTTAAAACCGTTGTTAAAAATTGTCCCGTGTCGAATTTTTCAAATAATTTACCAGGATTCAGACTTTTTGCAATAACTTTAAGGCTGTCGGCCAGTGGCGTAACTTCTATGGGTTCTCCCCGGTCAAAGCCGGGGGCCCCTGCTCAAAGGCTTTGTAAGGGGGCCCCTCATAAAAAATTTTGAGGTGATAAAATTCAGTTTGCATCGTGATATTTTTTAGAATCGTTATGTACTGAATCACGCGAAGAATTGTATCAGCAGCCAGACACCCAACTCCCTGTAATCTTCCTGGGTACACCGAATTATGCAACTGTTAGATTATACAAATCTGTGTACATGATCAGTTGTTTTCATTTTTTTCTCGCAGCACCTTTGATTTATTCCAGGGGGATGAGTGGGGATTGGGGGGCCTTCTAATAGTCTAAGGCCGGGGGCCCCGAAGCACAAACTTACACCACTGCTATCGGCCAGCCTATAACTGAAATTAAATTTGCGAATTACCCTTATTATCACTGGCAAGTGTTTGTGGCAAGCCCTTTTAAAGCAGTGAAAATTTACAATTGCCTAATTGTCTCTAATAATTTTGAGTCCACCACTTCATTCTGACTATCGTACCTCGATAGGGTTCTTGACAGAATTGGCGAAGAGGTGCGACGAACAGCTTTTTGAAAAAAACCCATAAAAATCAACTAAGAACAAGCTTGAAACAAAACTACACAAGTAATAATGGTGTCTTTATTTACGCTGGATATATCTATCAGTACCTTAGGTCTCCCTAGAAGTTCAACAAGGGCCATTCCCCGTTGATCCAGTGTAATTAAAGCAGAAATCGAGAGTGCTCGGAGAAAACCTGCAATGTTTGGTATAGTAAAACTGGATAACACTCATGTCACATGTGACCAAGGTTACTTTAATGTGAAAGCTGCGGGAAGCCAGCAATCGAACCACGCGGGCTGTCAATGTGCCATCAGCATCCCATAAATGTAATGATAAGAAGCCAATGCCGACGACGGACTATGAACCTTGGACTGTCGATTCTGCAAATATATATATTCAAGTACCCTAGACCACTTATCTAACGTTATGTTTCAGGCATAATTACTGGTATTTTTATATTTTGATTTTTGGTCGTTGTGATTTTTCCTTTTGCCTTTCTCAATTTCCATGCTCCAAACAAAAACTTTCATCCATAATTACCCTCAAGAACTACAGAAATACGAACAAATCCATCCATATAATTACTCGAACTGTCTATTTCGGCTGCGTTTCTGTGCTTTTTTGTAGGTTTGTTGTTATTGGTTTTTTTTGCTGCGCAATATTTGTCGTCAAGCCTCGAGAAACTGTGAGGTTTTTTTAGCTGTTTCGGACATTTGATTTTTTTCGAGTACAGATGGGCATTTAAAGTGACTCATTTTGTTATCGTCTGTGATTTAAGCAATACACTTATGTTCTAGATCTTTAGATAATATGCTTATCGAGGTAAACCTTCGCTGAACGTTTTTAACCGATTTTCATTTTGGTCGTGTTGCCCCGCAACATATTCCCAGGTCAGAAAACAGTTTACAACTGTCTTTAATACCTTTTTCCTTCTTTAAATATACATATATATATATATATATATATATATATATATATATGTATTGAGAAATGATATCCAAAAATCCTATATCCACAGTTCGTCAAACTAAACTTCTTTTTATGAAAAAATAAAAAAATTTAAAATGTTAAAAAGTACCAAAAAAACATAAATATCACCGGGGTAAAACTAGAAAATCCCTGTTTTGTAGAAGTAATATCTTAACCTGCTTAAACAAAACTTTGTTTGAAAACCAGCCTGAATTCTACCCTTCGATTGGAAACCTACAATAAAAAGTTGAGAAAATGGGATACATATATATGCGTGGAATGACTTAATAAAAAGGAATACATACTTATTAAAGTAACAAAACAAATCGGGCATGCATTTTAATTATGAAATTAAAAATGAAAAAATAAAAACAAGTCAATGGTGTGTGTGATTCCATCCATGGTTTGCGATATTAGAATTTTGAGAAGAGTATTTTACATTCCAAGCGTGTTCCTTCTTCTTTGTTTCAAAAGACCGTCCAGTTTCTCCGATGTAAGTCCACGAACAGTATGCCCACGATATTAGATGGATGATGTTGGTTTCTTTTTCTATGGGTACTCTCTGTTTCTGTGATGGAACTCCTGTTGGAGGGTTTGTAGGAGATTATTATTTGCAATCAAAACTTCGTAAAATTCTTGTTAGAGGTTCGGTTACACCTTCGATGTGTGGCAACGTAGCAACGAATTGTCGTATCATTTCGAAACGCAGCTAACATTTTCGGACGGGTGATAGCGGTGTTAAAGGCTTGCTTCTCGATTTGTTCCATATATAACTTTATCTTTATCTTAATAGCTGTCTGATTTGTATTATTGTCATTAATATTAAGTACCTTTTCATCCCAAGCATATGTATTCCACCTTCTCAACTATTTATTTATTACCCATTGAAATAATTGGTCAGAGAACGCTTTACAACTTCAATATGTCCTTACTTGACCACGATTGCTCAATATTTTTAACAAAAAGGAAATGTGTATGGTTTGATTCCATTTTGTTTCTGGAGATTAACTCATTACGTTCGAAACAATGGATAAAACAGCCAAAAAAAATTTCCCAAGCATATTTATATATTCCACCTTCTCAACTGTTTATTTATTACCCATTAAAATGATTGGTTAGAGAACGCTTTACAACTGTAATATGTTCTTATGTGACCACGATTGCTTAATATTTTTAACAAAAAAAAAATGTATGTGGTTTGATTCCATTCCTTTTCTCGAGATTAACTCGTTACGTTCGAAAAACATAATAAAACAGACAAAAAAATTTCTGTATCTTTCAAGAACCTTGTGAAAATAGAAAAAATTGAAATAGTCCACTGAAGTTGTAAATTTGGGGTGTCACACCGAATAGAGTAAAGAAAAATACAAAATTTCTAAAACATAATCCAGTCCACCATAGTTTAAGTTGTACGCATATTAGCAGTTACGAGAAAGTAAAAAAGTTCATTTTCGAACAAACAAATTCCTATCTAATATATTACGGTCCGATAAATTTGATAAAACAAGCAATAAATCTTTCTGAATCTTTCATCACGGTTCTTTGTGAGGAGACGAATCGTGAGTTGCGCAAAAAACACACTAATTTATTCCACTTCCATTGTTCAACATTACAGGTAATGTACAGTGAGGCAAGTTTATGACAGGCTGCGGAGAAAAATAACGTAGCATAGATAAAATGACATTAATATGCATTTAGTTATAACATCTATGAACTGATGATTTGACAATCAACGAGACATATTTTTGGCATTTTGAACAGATTGATTCCCAGGTGTAAGGATCTTCCACATCAAAATAACAATTAAAAGTCTGAACTAGATAAGCATTAGCACTTCATTTAAAATAGGCGAATGACGGAGAATGTTGAACTGAAGAGAGAAGTGAGTTGCGGTGATCTACAACTGTCTTAAAGTAGCTGTTTTTCAAATTTAATGTTCTGCTCAGACGAGTTTATAGAGACAGACCAGCAGAGGAGCGAGTAACTGTGGCTTTTGTGCTGATGTGACTTGATAACGGCAAGTTCTAATAGCCTTAGAGAAGTTTTGCCATTGTGCATAAATCCTTCAATTCATGGCAGTAGTTAACGGGCAGGAGTTTCAAAGTTAACTTCTCTCCTTTTATCTTTCATAGATTATTAAAATCGTAATTTTGAATCCAAATTCGAACAGGAAACATGTGAAAATGGAAAATTAAATTTAAAATAGGCTACTTGCACAGAATCCCCTGTTGGTGGAAAAATGCTCTTAAACAACAATTTCCATAAATTATTTGATCTGTTGAACGTCGGAACTTTCAAGCTGCCTTTCAGATGGGTTGTTTAGCATACGAGTATCAGTGGTGTACAGTTAAAGTTGAAATCTGGATCGTCTCATTTAAGGTTTTGAATTAGAAACTGAAGGTGCATTTCGGAAATTTTCTGCTACTTTCAGGAACCCTTATCCCTCCAGGGCTCGTGTGAAAGTTTATTGCCGAACTTAACGTCAATATCACTACTAATTTTACGAAAACTATAAAATCAGGTGAATTCAATGGTTTGGGTTTGGTTAAATGAATACCGGTTTCGCCACGACAATACTGTAGCAAATTCGAAAACTTATTTAATAACTCTTATGATATTAATTTGATTAACTATCTGTTTGATAATGTGATAATTTATCTATCTGATAAAGACAAATGCTACAACTTTTAAAGATGAAGTGTCTACAAGCACAGGATTGAGTGATATGGCTCCAAATTCTCGGAATTTTGTCAATTTAGTACAACTGTCTGATGCGTGGATAGTTGTTGTTTGGCATAAGGGTAAAGATTTCGCAAACGGTTTCGGGAAGCTTGACGCTAAACCATCGGCAACAAGTAACGAAAATTGTTTTGTATTATGATATTTTTTGCTCTCTCATATTGCATTACAAATAATGCTTGAAAGTAAATTTAAAGATGAAGTTTTATCTTTAAGTATTCCTTGCAACAATCCGCTGTAAAGAGGTAGCATAGCAGGTATTTTTATTTACGACAACAGCTTTCCTTAACGAACAAAATGGTTTTTTAATTTGTCTCCAAACCTGTCAAAAGTCTCCTGTAATCTATAAATTAATTTGTTAAATCTTCGTATATGCTTGCTTGAATGTAACACGATCGTTTTTTTTCTTTTTATTATAGCTCTTAAATTATGCATCAACGACTCTTCTTTTCTCGGACAGGTATGTAAATTTTCATTCAAAGTGCCCATTTCACAAAAATATTTTATGCACAGATGAATTGACCGTATCAAGGAGATTCGAACGAGTTACAACACATCCTTTACTAGAAAGCGATTCCGGAGATATTTTCCCTATAAACACACCAAAGATCACCATTTTTGAATCCATAGTGAGAAATTCATTTGTCCAAACTGGACTTATGACGTCAAATCGGAAACAGGCGCCCTAATTCTTTAAGTAAATATCTTGAAATACCGGGATGTGTAATAAAATTAAGGTAACAAAATTGACAGATCCCAGATCCTTTTGTGCCAGGGAGTGGTGGAAAGATGTTTAATGTTGACGGTATTGAAGTTTACTTAAGCGAAATAATCAATTCCATATACTTAATAGATTTGCATTTGGCGTTAAAAACCCTTTAAAGTATGCAAAAAGGGTACTTCAAACGGTGAAAGGGAACACAAGTTACTCGGGGCTCTTTTCAACTTTTGCAATTTTTACCGACTTTCACTTCGATTTTCGACATGAAACGAAGATTACCGTAACTTAAGCAAAATTATACACCAAAGAGTACATTTAGGAGCGCGTTACAATTGAACCAAAGTTCAGTCGGAATTTCTTTATTATTCATGTATTGCTATCTTTTTATAATAGTATGAAATATGCAAAATTTTGGGATAGGTCACAGATCGAATTTGCAAAGTATGCAGCTTTGCTTCGAGGAAATTCGACTTTTTGATGGTGTCAGCAACTTGGTCGCATCACGCGGTAAGCGCGAGTTGAAGTGAACAAACTACACGCTTAACTCTATAATGAACGGTAAAGGAACGAAACACTACGAATGACCACAGAAGCAAATGAATTACTAGCAAGGGCTTTTGGAAACTATCGCACGTGGGAAAATAAGGCATAAATGCTGTATCGATCAATCTTAAACTTTATTTAACAGCATATCTGAGGAAAAAAACAAAGAAAAAAGAAAAAAAAATTTAAAAAAAAATTAGACACATGTGTGTATCATGCTAGAGCTCTTTTAAAGAATAAACTCGTAAACTGCGGATACCTGTATCTGAAGCATAAAAGTTACAAAGAAATCTGTTACAAAGATGAAACAAGTGCTATGTAAAGAATTCGTTGAAAAAGGATAGCCAAGACAAGAATTGTTGCACTAAAACCAGTTTGAATCACTCAACGGACAATAATTGAAATCATATAGCAAATGTGGTTCTAAGGATTTTGTTGTCAAATAATTTTAGGAAGCTAAATCCATTTAAAATGGAAATCAAGCAGATTTCACTCGTAGTTTCATAATATAGTCTTGCTTACGGCGTACAGACATGCAAAATATCGTTCAGCTATGACCCTCTTCACGGTCATTATTAGTGTTTTAGCGTTATGCAAGGATACCTCAATTGAAGTTCGAGAACGAGATCCACAAGAGGAATACGAAATTCAAAGAACATCTTCATTTCTTCGGATATTACAACTTACAACTTTTGTTCAGTTTGGACATTGAACATACTCAGCACAACTAAGATATTCTATTGACACACGTGTACCCGAGAAAGTAAACATACTAGACATTTAGCCGGAAAAATACCACACTATCCAAATTCGATCAAGGCATATTGGTTTATCTATCATCTGTAGTTTGCGGAGAATATTCGAGTGAAACTCTGGCCCCGAAGAGGCGTCAGATGACAAGCCTAGCAATGAATGTCGTTGGAAATATCCATAAAGAGGCTGCTCAAAACCCGTCAAAAGCAATCACAAATAGTAATTTCTGTACTCAGTGTATGAAGTGGTTTCATGTCAATATGCCTTTATTAGAACAAGTTTTAAAACAACAATTGAATAATGATGTTATGAAGCCTCTTTTAGAAGAAAAAGGTGTAGACGAGTCAAAAGTCCGATAAAGGTGGTTTTTCGGTAAATATTGTTTTGCATTCTATGGTGGGCTTTAATATTCATGTTGAAATTCCCGACTGGCCAATCTCTGGCTAAGTTATATCCTTATTTCCTTATTTCTTCGATACTTAATAGATGGTATGATTTTCGTATGGACTTTATCTACTTAACCCTTTACCAGTCGGGTTTTCAGGACCAAAGCAAATTAATTGGGAAACTGACAGAATTTATATCTAGAAAAACTAACCTTTTGAGCGAAGGTCCATCGTTAAAACGTCAGTTTTTCTTGATCTAAGTTCCGGCAGTTTCCCAACCCTTTTCGTTTTCTACAAGTCGTCAAAATCTTCTGCTGCACAGCACTCTACTTTTGTACCATTGTTTGGGGTTTCATGAGGACTCCCTATGACGAGTAAGATCGTCTGGCATTAGCCAATGGCAACAAGTCCGGTAAAGAGTTAATAAAATGTAGTTATGTCATCCTTGGCTCCGTTTCTTTTGCTCTACCGAGGTTGATAACAAACTAATTTACCTCATTAATATATTAGTGAGGTTTTTAAGTATTATGAACCTCCAAATATTTTAAAAATCTGGCATTTTCGAGAAAAAAGTTACACCTTAATTATAACTTTCAATTCAGCGGCATAAATTTTTGCTTGGGTTAAACTACACAAGATGAAAAACTGAAGAAAATTCAAACATAAACATAACAAACAGAAGTAAGCCCTATAAAAACATTAAATGACCACTCTGTCAAACCTTTTCAATGTCAGGCCTTTACTGAAAACTCTATCCTAAACTTCACCAAAACGATGATATAAATCAGTTAGAATACCTTAGACCTTCGTCTTTAAGCAATATATCAACCTTCGAGCTTTGCCCCCAGTATGATATATCGCTCGATATAACACCTCGGTCACGGTATATAACCTTTACATGTAGATTTAGAAGGGTTTAGCAGATTGACATTACCAGTTCAATACTGACATAACAGGGCCCGGTTGTTCAAAAGGCGATTAGGTTAATCCTGGATTAGCGAAGATTTTTTAGATGAAATATTCCTAACTTTGGAAATGATGTTTTAAGTTTTCTGTTCAGATATCATGCATATTTAGAAACGTTTTCTCCTAGAAAGTTGAACAAAAATTGTTCAGCAGAACATGTCCAACAAAAGAGCCGATTATATTTTAACCCAGGATTAGTGGTAATCGTCCTTTGAACACAACTGGGCCGAGGGTGTTAAGTGACTTTATAGATATCTTAAGCTGTTCAAAAAGCGTATTGTTAAGCTTAATTTCAACATCTAGTGTTGTCTTTATTGTTAGTACTCTTTCATCTTTAAACTTCGTCTTTAAAAGAAATTAACTATTGCTACATCGTGTCTGCAAGACGTGCACACAAAATACAGCGATGAAATAGAATTCGAAGAATCGTGTAACGATAAATGAATTCAAGCACTACGGATAGTTAAATCTCTTAAGGGTTTTTTTTAATTTTCGTATTTATTCATTAAAAATTAGGATCTAATGGAGCTCTTTATTTGTGAGAGGCGTTTATCAGAGTGTCGTTTGTTTTAAAAATTAATATATCAACCTTAAAAATAGGAAATCTTAAGACGATTTTTACATTCACAATTATGCTCGGAGCCCATTTGGTTTATTGGGCGCGTTTAATAGGCTTTTCTTAAAACTCGGCGTTTAAAAAAGGGGACGTTTATTGGAAAGAGAGAGGGGCTTATTAGATAATGGGCGTTTATTGGAATAAATATGGTACAGAAGGATGGTTGTAATTAACTACCCAAAATAATACCTTGAAATCTCCAACTTCCTCTACACAGTTTGGAGGTCCGAAAGGTATTGATTTAGTACTTTATGGCTTTAGATTTATTTCAAGTTCACCATGCTGACCAAAATGACAAAGGTCTATTTTTAGTAATGCTTAATAATTTCTGATATGTAACCATTTTCTTTCAGAGGAGTCGACAGTAACATCATTTCTTGGAACAAAGTTGTTCTATTGCATGGTTAGTTTAACCTGTCCGATATATTTATACAATAATCTGTTTAGCCCTTTTCTAAATTGATTTCTCGCAACCTTTCGTTCTGTTTACTCTGAACTCCGGCAAGCTATAATGACGTGATGTTGTTACGCCATGTCTTCATTAAGATAAGATTAACGATTACCACGTGTGTCAGTAAATATAAATCGGTCGAAGTGTTAGTAAAATGATAATCTAATGATTTTTGGGGGATAAACTGCGATCAAGTGCCATTCTTTGCGAAATATCGTCTTGAAAGGAAATGCTGTTTTTCGGACTTCGATGATTCCTTACTCGTCTTCAGGAATAGTACTCGTACCTTGCAGTGAGCCAAGATATCTTCCTTCAGTGTTATGGTTTTGTTGGAATACATGTTTTCCAACCGGCGACTTTCCCAATTATGCTTACAAGTAGCACGCTTTATTGCTCAGCTAATCAGACTTTTGCCAGTTTCATTGACGTAAACGAACTCATACCAGCAAGAAATTGCGCAAAAATCCTGGTTGGGAATTTGGATTAATTCGGTTGTTCGACTTTAACTTTAATTTTAACTTTAATAATTATGCCTCCTAGGGCATCTCGAATAAATAAATAAATGAATAAATAAATTGTGATGAGTCAGTATCGGTATGCCTTTTGTGCATACATACTGCATCTCAAAAGTTACAACAGACCATATCTACAGATGATATAAAGGTACACCACAGCAGCCAAAACAAGCTGTTTCAGTCTCTTTCTTTTTTCCAGTTAGACCTAATTGGTCAAATATCCAAACCAGGAATTCATCTCTTTTTTTGCGTATGTGATTTGGTTTCCATCAGTCAAACTAGTAGAAATCTGTCTACAGGTATAAGTGAGCTCAATACGATTTATGTGAAAGTGCAACATGCGAAATCACCTGTTCTAAAACATGTGACAAAAGAACCGTAAAACTCACTTGGTACTTGGCTGGAGCTTTCAAAGAAAAAGTAATTTCAATGCCTTCCTACTAGCAAACAGAGCTGTAACCTTTTGGCCTAAGCTCGCATAATCCGTTCATGCAGTCTTGATAAATGACACGAGCTAAAGACATACGAGGTTCTGAATTAACAAAACGATAGCTTGCAATAAATAAATTTGTAAAAGTTATTATACAAATATTGCTTTTTGCCTTGCAATTCATCGTGTATTTTGTCCTTTTCTTTGTTATTCTCCTCTTATGATTTGTTTCAGTGAATGTGTATTTTACTAACTGTAACCCTTTCCGAATCGCACCGCTTCCATTGACGTGTGAAATCGTTTGGCATTGGATAGAGAAAAATAATGGAACTCGTTTAACCCTTTAAGGCCCGAATATTTTTCTTTTGTTCTTTGTTCTCTCTTTGTTTTTGCTTTGTACTCTGGAATTTTCTTTTGTTCTTGGTGTCCGATATATCGGACACTAGGCGTTAAAGGGTTAAATGGGTTCGAAAGTAAACCCCTGTATATGCTTGAGGACAAAGGAAGTTTGAAAATTAATGTTTTCTGAGCGTGAAAAATTTGAAAAGAAAACTGAACATGTCTTTATGACGGATAAATATACAAAAAAGTAATGGTTTTCCTATTTGTTTTCCTTTTGAATTATTAACCTTTTAACTCATTTCAAAGAATTCATGAAGTGATAGCGGAACACCTTGTTCAGTTTCGCTAATTCTCACCTCGTTCTTGAGATATTTCAGTTTGTTGGATGAGTCAATGAGACCACCTGTGACATAATTGTGTTGCAATAACAGTTAGATTAATTGGAAAATAAGCAATATATATGGTATTATTAAACGAAACCACTTGAGATATATAAATCTCAAACACATTAATAATTCATGATAAAACACAAAGGAAATCACTACCAAAACGTGGTTTTGAATATTCGAGGAAGAAATTACGAAGATTGTGAAAAACTAGGGCTATCGCCTCGGTTTTCAACAAACTTCTCGATATTTGGATATCCTGACGAAACACTCCTCGTGTATATGTTGCATATGGAACCTTTGACATGTTTGTGGAAGTTGATCGTCCAGGTTAGCGTGGTCTTGAGAAAGACTTTTGGTGGAAGTGACTGACGTTTCGACAGCCTTAGCGGCGGTCATCTTCAGAGTCAAAAGGAGAATAAATGTCAAGTTCGGTCGTATGAGTCATAGAGGTGTGATTGTTTGTGAAAACCAGTGGGTATGGTTGTGTAGGCGTTAATTATCAGTTTGTCGAAATGCTAAGTTTATTGGTTGTTTGCACCCTTGAATTTGTGAATAAGTCCTGATCAACTTCCACAAACATGTCTCGATTATCCTAGGTTCAAACCATTTACTTTATATGGAACCTTTATTGCGCTAAGTCTCATTTCACCGTCTGATTTGTATTCCTCGTGTAGGTCCACCGGGGACTGGGAAGACGTCACTATGTAAAGCTCTGGCGCAAAAACTTTCAATCAGATTATCTGACAGGTACCTATAACTTTGTCGCTTGACGTATTTTCAATAACCGCTTTTTCTGGAAAATATGATCTTCGAGGGTTGTTGCATGAACGTATTCCTACAATCACTGACAAATTCAGTTGGAACAGTATCAAAACTGTACTTGTAATCGCACGAATAATGTTTATATGGTGACTGCAACCTCCGCTCTCCATCTCAATGTTGTTTCTATTTGGATGAATATGGTAAGCGATTCGGAAGAGAGGCTCCGAACATGCTTTTCTTAGAGCACAACACTGATATGGGTGGTCGTGGGGATAGTCACTTGTATATCTGTTTTGTTCCAACAACTTTGTCAATGATTGTAGTATAATTTATTTTTACAACAGGCCTAAGAGTACATGAATATTGGTATGAACCTAGTTTCGTTAACAAACACTCCCTGATATTACTTTTTGCCTGTGATAGATAAAAACTGAATTTAAATCAAAAGTCATATCACGTAATACACTAGGCAATCTTTCAAGATATCCACTGCACTCTTAAATTCTTGATTGCTTGGAAGAAAATTGAAAAGGTCTTAATTTCGAATGTAACGAGATGTCAATCGTGTACCAAAACAAAAACCAGAAATTTTGATTTATTTTTTGTGACTAAATTCTTCCTGGTGATCTCTGCACAATAGGCTAATGGTTCGTCCTAACTTTAATTTATTGTCCTTCAGTGGAATTTATAAATGTATTGTCATTTCTGAACCAAAATGTGTTTTTCATGTGATAAGTCTGAGGATGGCAAATTGTTTCTTGCAAATCGGTCAAATAATGCAGATAGGTTTTGAAACAGGTATAATAACATCAGAATTATAAACGTATTACATACCAAAATGAAGTTGATTTAATGTGTTATTCAAATTTATAATTGTTGAGTACAAATAACAGTTACTGTCGATGATAGCACTTAAAAAGTAAATTTATTTTATTTTATTCTATTTTATTTTATTCTATTTTATTTTATTTTATTTTATTTTATTTTATTTTCTAAAAAAAATGACTTGTTGCCATGTCATGCAGTTGAAAAT
>JBAHVQ010224729.1:20844-34248 GCA_036872915.1 Nanipora kamurai
CCATTTAGCGCTCACCGTTTCCGGCTGAGTCACGTTCTCAAGTCGTGCACCCGGCATCAAAACATGGGATTTGGCGTCTTCCAATAACGTCAATCTGTTTGATCGCTTTCGATCGCTTTGTCACTATTCGTTGGTTAAGAACTGTTCCTGTGTCTTCATTTTAGCTAGAACTTGCATTGTTTTAAAATTTAAGTATGTCATTGTTGTTTTTAATTCGTATTTCAGCCATCCAGGCGTGCACTAATTCATGTACGCCATATGAATACATAAACATTGCTTTCTTTTATTTTGAGCATTATTGAAACTAAGTAAAGTCATGCATGCCGAAGGTTTAGTTAAGTCTGGAAATCCAGATACTGAAGAGTGAGCTCAAGCAGGACAACATAAACGAATATTGAAACAGCCTTTTCGATTCAAACAGAATTGAAAAAGAAAATACAGGAAGAGAATCCAAACAGGTAGCCTATACTTTCAACAACAGAATACAATGATGAAGCAGCTCTACAAGCAACTGGACCAGCAGCAACAACAAACACATCAGCTCACGCAGCAAATGCAGCAGTTTTTAAAATTCTACAGTTCTTTAGTTTTTGGGGCAACAAAAAATTTTATATTTGTTAGAAGAGAATTTTCAGCTTGCTATTAAGTTAAGATAAGTAAATCAGTGTTAATATAGTTCTCCTGTTTTGCGTTTAATAATTATAAATAATCTTTCATTATATTTCAACCACTTCAGTGACCCGTAAAACCAACAAAATATGTATTTATATCAAGCCGAAACAAATAAGCTACGGAAAAAAACCAAACCAAACTGAGTACCATATATTGAAGTGTATATACAAACTTTATGTATATACAGTATTAATTCTACAAACAGTTTTTTGCTTGAAAAAACAACAACAAAAATCTGACAATCTTTCCGACCAATCTCAATGTTCGGGCAAGCTGCCATACTAGAGAAGAAACCAAAACGCAATGAATCCTGGGAAGAACTTCGTACGTTCTCTGTTTTCTAATATACTCTGACTTCTTTGCTGCGTTCTTTTTTTTCCCTACCAAAGTTCTTTTTTGCCGGAGTTTCTGCAACCCCCCAGTGTGCATCAAGCGGAACTACATTCTACTTTTCATTACACAATGTATATTGTTACTTTTCCAAACTTTTTTATAGCTCCTTCAAACTTCCTTGAAACTACGTTTACGTATTAAATATTGGCAACAATTTTATGTCATTTTCCAGGGTTTGTGGGTAGTATCTGGATAAAATTTTCCTGCAGTATTGCAAAGATATTTACCTTTTCTTTTTTATTCGCAAAGTTTTACGTTATAGCTTGGGAGTTTTTAGTGTAACTACTATTGGTGGAATTTTTTTTGTTTTAGAGTGGAAAGCTGGTGATGAAAATGTTTCAAAAAATCCATGAATTGATTGATGACAGGGAAGCACTGGTTTGTGTCTTAATTGACGAGGTAAATTTTTGAATTTGCCCTGATAATCAGAACGTGTGAAGTTACCGTTGAGGCCATAAGTATATGTTTATGAAAACGGCATTGTCTGTAAACCAATTTCAGAATTATCCTCAGGGTAATATGAAACTATAAAAAAAACAATTATTCTCCATTACTGAAGTTGACAGAAGAAGTTACATGAGCGGGATTTGAAGTCGCACCTTCAGGATACCGAAACGCCACGCTACCTGCTGAGCTCTCGAGTCTACAACTTAAGAGTTAGAGCGGCGGACTGTAGTCCCAAAGGTACATGTTCAAATCCTGCTGAAGTCAACTTATTCAGTTGATTTTAGTAGTGTAGGATAATTGAGAATTTATTGTTTCATGGTAAAACAATGCTCCTATAACTTACTGAAAAAAAATTACTTCATCATGGAGAAATCTGCTAGGTTGATTCTGCCACAACAGTTTTTCTTCGTGATATATGATACTAAAACTGAGAAACTAAATCTTTCATTGTTAACACAAGTCAGGTAGAAATAATTCTATTCAAAATGTTGGACGGTGTTTTCATTTGCTAATGGGAAAAATTAGATCTAAAGGAGATGTAGGTTGTCTTACATATGAAGTGATTTTCTTTTTGTTAAAGCTTATTGTTTATCAAAGTCGCATTCATAAAAAAATTTGCAAAATATCTAAAAACCATTTTTTAATTGAAAACGCGGGTGCTACTTTTTTTTTTAAAAGCTGACCACTGAGTACACGGTCAAAACCAAGAGGCTATGTGTTCTTTAAGCCAAATGGTTTGCAACACTGATCTCAGTTTTTCTGGATTGCGCATCCCCTATTGCTAGCAGTCTAAATTTTTGAAACACATGGCCGTGATCTTACTACTGCACATCCAGAACTCTTTGAGGGCTTACCGCTTATTCACTATCTTATATCTCATAGTAAAAGCATATGACGTCGTACAATCAAATGTAGTCAGGGTGTTAGAGAAATTAAAAGAATTTCCAGGGGGAGTTCCAAATGCCAAAATTTTATCAACAGATGCGAATTTACAGCTAGCCAGAGAACAGAAAGGAGAAACAAGGAAGTACTATCCAAAATTGTAAAGAACACGCCTCAAAAGGCACACCATTTATTTTTAAAACGTAGAAAAATAGACTTACTCTAAAATTTATTACTGAATTCACAGGTTATTTACGAGTTTTTTTGTCCAGGTAAATTTCTCGATAACCAGCATCCTAGAAATACAACAAAATAGGATGTTGTACTTAATGCTAAACACAAAGTTGGCTCATGTGGGAGCTTGGCAAATATCAGACGACCGAGTGGGCGTTCGTCAAGCTCGTTATTTCAGAAAAACGATTTCTGAGCCCTAGACGGGAATCGAGCTCGCAACCTTTTGACGACCGGTGAGACGCTCTAACCATTCAGCTACCACGACTCAGATGGTAAGCTAAGAGTGTCTGACCAGTCATCAGAAGGTTGCGCGTTCGATTCCCTTCTAGGGTTCAGAAATCGTTTTTCTGAGATAACGAGCTTGACGAACATCCACCAGTCGTCTGATATTTACCAAGTACTCACATAAAACAAGTTTGTGTTTAGTATTAAATATTTCCATCATTATTACCATATCTTGACTTTCACTCCGACAGTACATAGGACGAACCAGCACTCTTTCTGCAGCTTTCCCATTTGGCAAATACCTATATCAACAGCTGCAACATCCTTCCTGTATCACCCCTCTTGTAACTTGTCTCGCAATGTTTTGTTTGATCAGCCAATAAAAATATTCCTTCAAGCTTATTTCTTCAAGCTATCTTCGTCCCTAGGGTCAGAGAAGTAGGCGACAAGTTGCAAGAAACATTGCAAAGTGTAACATCCTTAACCATGCAACTGCAACGCATCAAATTCAGCCAAGTTGCACGAAAAAATGCATAGTGTAACATCGCCTTTAAAATCTTACGGGAAAACAAGGATATCATCGAGTATACATATATTTGGTGAAAGAAGAGTGTCAGGATGATACATTTTGAGGCAAAACCGGGACCAGTTGCGAAAAATTGGAACTCTAGGGCCTCCGGTTGCAATTTGAATCCGCGACCCTGGGAATCTAGTGTAGTGCTCTGCCAGCTGAACTGCGAAGGCCGCTGCCGAGAGCGAAGAACACACTGCCACATTTTTGAGAACCTCAAGTCTCTACATCCTATCGCCTTTACATTAGGAAAAGAAACTGATGGCAAACTACCATTTCTGGACGTACTTGTTTCAAGAAAGAGCATGGATCACTCGTTCAGTACCTCGGTTTATCACAGGAAAACCTATATAGTGCATTACTAATGAATTTTACCAGTTTGACTCCATTGTCTTAGAAAATAGGACCAATGAAGACTCTTACTGACAGGACTTTCGAAATCACTAACAGCTGGCAAAATTTCTAAACTGGCCTCAGGGGGCTCACCACGACACTTTTGAAAAACTAATTTCCAGAATACTTAATAAATAAAGTTGGTAAATCCTACCCTGAAAATTTTGATAAACCGTCGAAAGACGTCACTAATTTGAATGAATCTACTAACAAAAAGCCTACTTCGTGTTACCTTACGTGGGGATCTACTCAGAAACGAAATTACAGGACTTAATCGTGAGATGTTACAAAAACATTGATATCAAGCTTGTTATTTCAACCTTCAAAATAAGAGATGTTCAGCAATAAAGACGTAGTTCCTGTTTCGTTGAAGTCTCATTTAGTCTATTGCTTTTAATGCGTGGGCTGTAAGGCTTGTTATCTCGGAGAAGCCAACAGGCATCTCCAAACAAGAATGAATGAGCACCTTCAAACCCACAAAAACTCTCGGATCTACAAGCACCTACTAACCTTACAAAATTACAAAAAATGTCTGTGATCCTTTCTGGTTCACAATCCTGGATACTGGCCTCAAACAATTTCTAAAACCTCAAAGAAGGATATTATACAATCAGCAAAATATACCGGAGCTCAACAAACAACAGGAACATAGCATTTTACTCTTCCCTGCCAGGGTTCTCCAGAGTAAAATAATAAAATTCCCTCGTTCCAGAGAAACGGTTAATTTCGGTGTGTTAAACTTAATCGGGAGGGCGTCTAAAAATAATAATACATTAGGGTTATATGACTTATTGGAGTGAATAAATTCAAAGATGTTGAAAATAAAAGGGTTTATACAAGGAGAGTTAGGGTGAGAGTGGTTAGAATTCAATCGGTCAAACGTGTCGTTGAAATTAATGAGGTATAGAATGTGTTTATAATTTAGGAAATTGACGGCGCTAGTGTTGTATTGGGTTTTATGTTCTACGAGGCGTTCTTGCAGGCAACGATTGGACTGGATCCCATTCTACGAGAAGTAAGAAACCCGGGAGAACCATTTAAAATAAATATTAAGTTTGAGTTAATTACCGAGAACGTAGGCTCTTGGACGTTGGGGTACCGTCGTAACCTACATAAAATAGCTGGACGAGCAGCAAACGTTCGTCCGACTCGCAATCTCAAAAAAATGATTTCTGAGCCCTAGACTGAAATCGAACCTGCAACCTTCTGATGACCAGTGACACACTCTAACCATTGAGGTACCAAGACTCAGATGGTGATCTAAGTTGCAAGTTCGTCATACGTGCAGCTTAAACGGAAACTGCGATATGATAATAATGATGGCTAAGGTAGCTGTTGCAGACTCTCGATGAATTGGGAAATAAAACTGCTGATTGTAAATTCACCCATTGTACAAACCGGTGAAATTATAATTAGTGATATCATGTCCTAATTCTCACTTTTCTTGGAATGTACCGTAGATACATCCCTAGGAACAACAAAGCACCCCGATTCAAACTTGAATTAATATAGGCATAATTTTCCATAGGTTGAAAGTTTAACTGCTGCACGAAAATCTGCATTAAGTGGTCAGGAACCATCAGATGCCATTCGTGTTGTCAACGCTCTCCTCACACAAATTGATCAGATAAGAAGGTATTCTAAGAGATATTCAGATACTTTTGCCTTAAATTAACTGATTAATTTAATAAGGAAATGAGTGTCAAAGTATGTGAACGAACGAGTGATTGAGGTAGTAGTTCAGTGAGGGTTAGTGATACACAGTGACCGATCAACAACTATTTTGATGGGTGTACACACGCGCGCTGAGAAACGGTTTGACTGATGGACGGACTTGTAGAAAACCAAAAGGGTTGGGAAATTCACATTCGCCGTAACCTAATGTTATCCAAGAAGGAAAATCAAAGCGCCACAAAAAGCATCCAAAAGAGACTTTGATGCACTTTCTTTGATGACGATTTGTCCAAATTTTCTTCCTGAGTTTAATTCACTCGTGTCATTTATTCACCTTTTGTTGTTTAGAATTTACACAATAACCGCACCAATTCATTTCAGGTTTCCAAACGTGATTATTTTAACAACGTCGAATATCACAGGCGCCATCGATTTAGCTTTCGTTGACAGGTTAGTGACCTTTTGTTTGTTCAATTTGTTTACAATCAATACTGATTGATTCTCGTTGAGTCTTAATCCCTTAGACAAAAATGAGGTTTTAACCCTTTCCCGACCGGGGATTTTCCCCTTGACCAGTAAAACCGTCTGGTGTTACCCAGAGTCAAATGCTAAAGTACTCATAGGTCACTGCGGATCCATACGGTCAGAAAGGAGTTAAGGCACCGGGTACCGTTAGGATTAAACCTATAGGCTTGGCGTTAAATGGGAAAATATAGTCAGGATAGTTAGATTTAGAAAACAGAATTAGAAAGCAGATATCGAAAACAGAAATAATACTGATTTTTTTAACGTCCATAAATAGTTAATTGCCAATAAGTTAACACTAAATAACGAGAATTCCAAAGACATTTTGATTGGATTAAAGCCGAAATTAAACCAGCTATCTAACAATCCACACATATTGATGGGTAATTAAATCCCCGAGCGAGTGAAGGATAAGAAAATTGTGTGGGTAATAATGCACAAACAGTTATATGTTATATTAGAAACAAAATATTGATTCTCAATGAAAAATATTTCGAAAGGCGTTGCTCTGTTACTAAGAGTTGAGGATTTCTTAAATCAAGGTACATTATTAGATATGTTTAGTTCACGTGTCTTACCATTTTTCATATTTTGCTCTACTCTATGAACTGCCAGTATTTAAGCAGTGCACTAATTGAAAAAGTGTATCAGTCACAAAAGTGGGCCGTCCGAGTGATAACGGGACTAAATTATGAAATAAACTCAACCGAGAAAGCAGAAATCCTGAAAACTGAACCAAATACTTTCGAAATACGTGATCAGTTACTGACTTTTAACACTTTATCCAACTCATTAATAATTCATAAAGAAAAAACAAAATGAATGTTTAATCAATACCGTGAATTTGGATACACAATTGTCCTAATTTCATACGTCGTTTCCATCGAGTTTCTTGGCTTAAATGCTTCGTATCTCTAAAATAATGGTTAAACAAAAACCTTCAGATCATTCGTTGGATGAGTAATATACAGTATTCACATCCGAACTGTATCCAAATATCCTTCCAGACTTGTTCATTAGTTATAACTACTCTTGAATTGAGGAGCAAAGATAGTAAACTTCTTGAAGAACCTGAAACAAACATTCTATCTAGTTTTTCGTATCGTACAGTATTACTATGGAATAATCTGCCGAATGAAATTACATATGTATGTAATTATGATAAACTTCCCATTCATTCGTTCAAATTCTTACTTTACAAACAGTACCGGTATTTGAATAATCATTTGCAGTAGCTATTGATTGTAGTTAAGAATTAATGTATACACAAATGGTCTTTTCTAGGACTGATTTTTCCAACACATTATGTAGAAACTAGTCTGAAACCTCAACAAAACGAAAACTTTTCACCAGTGTTTTAATTTAAATTCGCTTGTTTCGCTAATCATGGTCTATCACTCTTTCACAATGACAGGCCAGCCAATTACAGTGCACGATTTGTAACGGTCCACTAGTTGGTTGCTGCCAAGAGGGGATAGACAACGATAGAAAATTAGAGGATAATTGTTTAATGGTTTGAGCATAAATCTGGTTTACATTTGCATGGACTAGTGTATTGCATTTTTCAGCACTATGTGTGGTATACACCGCGTTAATTTATTATCAACTGAGTTTTCGTCCCAAATGCCGAAGACTAATCTGGTTCATGTTGGAGCGTGTTATATATCTTACGATCAACGAAGACAAACAAATTAGTGTTCAGCATTTAGTATTTCCACCATTGCTATGATATCGTGACTTCCACTTAAGCAGTACATATGACGAACCTGCAGCTTAGCTCACCATCTTAGTCTTGGTAGCTCAATGGTGTTAGAGCGTCTCACCCGTCATCAGAAGATTGCGGGTTCGATTCCCGTCCATTGATCAGAAATCTATTTTCTGAGAAAATGAGCTTGGCGAGCGTTCGTTGTTTGTGTGACTTTTCGTCCGTCAACTTTGGACTTCTTCAAAGCATACACTGCATTCTTTTAGTTTAGGTGATAATAAATTTTCATGGTGTACACCACAAATAGCACTGAATTACCTATATTACCATGCAAACTTACCAAGAGTTATATTTTATTTACCACCTACTTATCATGAATTGTAGGATAGTTAATGAATCCGAAGTTTTCTTATGTTAAGTAAAATTTTTGCTGAAGTTGATTTTGCCATCCAGCTAGACCATGGTTCCACCACGTTCACCACCAAGAAACCAACAATTATTATTAAGTTAGGACCAGCGATATACAGTAACTAGTTTGAATAAAACTTCTAACGAGTTTAACTTTCACGTTTTTCGAGACTAATACTTCCCCAAAATGTGGGACAAGAATTTAAGATTTTTACTTGTAATTCGTTTAAAACTATATTTTTTGTTTACTATGTCTTTCGTGTTTAGAGCCGATATCAAGCAATATATTGGACCGCCTTCATCAAAAGCAATTTACAAGATTTATCACTCCTGTATTAAAGAACTTGTCAGGGTAGGTTTTAAAAGTGTATTATTATGTGTACCTCCCCATCTGTCCATTCCTCCATCAGTCTGGGTAAATATTTGAACCAAACCAATGGATGATGCGTCATTGTGAGCCTTGAACAGCGACAAGCTGTAACAACCATTGCATTTTCGTAACATGGAACAACCATATGTATTTTGGCTATGATTTTTCTTCTTGATAAGGCCGACAGCTTCAAATATCCAAACGTTCCTTGCTTTTCGCAAAGTCGATTGCATCATGTTTTCGAACCTGAAACTCAAATTTGCGAAAAACGTCAGGTTTCTCTGCCTTAATAACTAGAGGTATACAAATAAAAATAATCTAAATTTTTTCATTCGTAATTTTCGCTCGTCACTTTGAAAAATAATGATGAATATATGGGACTTTGTCTTCTTCACAGAATAAAACAGTGAACTTTCTCTTCTTTTTTGTTGGTTTATTCATTTTTGATCACGTGAAATTTTCTCTGGGGAATTGTTTATTAGGAACTTTAATGATATTGATATACCCGTCTAAGGATCACAATTAATATGATTAAAAACCTAAACATCGTATGATCTGAAGGGAACAATTTTTATGCGTAAAAAATTTTGTTAATTTTAAAGATTCGGAAACGTATACGTGCAACTGGTGTTTAGAAAAGGTGTTTGTAGGAACTGATGACGTCACAATGGAGATTCCGCCTGGCAACAATTTGTGTTTTTATTGCTGGGTTGGGATTTTAAGCCCAATTTGCTCGTTATCAGCAAATTAGACGTATTCAATATTGCGTGGAATTCTTTATCCTCATTTTGAGTGAGGGTTTCATTTTGCCCGATTATTTAACTGTAACTGCAAGTAATCATTTCGAAAAACGACCGACAACTAAACCAAAACCGAGGATCATAACAACTTGCGATATCGTGCATTAAAAATGCGTTATGATTCCAGGACGGCTGTCTGGTAATATTGTACAATTATTTAAAGAAAGCTCGTGACGGCATCGAATTGCATCATGGTCGTCTCTTCGTTCAACAACAATGCAATGGTAAAATTGGAAGTTTAGTCCCAGAATTAGGTCTCCTGCCTTGCTCGCTCTCTGCGGTAGCAATTAAGTTTAAAAATTAATAAAAATAGTCAAAAAATATGAAAAAAGATTTGTCATATGACTGAGATCATTTTTTTTTTTGTCCGAACGCAAAATTACGCCTGCTAATTGGTTACTAAGCGGTCTGATATTTCACGATATTGGACTCTCCTATCGAATATCATGCTTTTTATTTGAACGGTAGATTTTTTCGGGTAAATTGCAAATTGATATTATGGTAAAAATTAATGAAAAACGAGTATCTACATTGAAGAAGTTAAAAGAATAAAAAGTACTGGAAAATTTTCTCAGAATTATTTGTATAAAACAACGGCAAATGAAGCTTTCATAGATCTAAACAAATAGGATGCGAGGTAAGGCAAACAGCAACATCTCAAAACGAAAACACAGTAAAGAAAGAACTCTCTTATAGCTTATAAGAAAATATATTTTAGCCAGTAACTTGCATCACAGCTAATGTGGCGTATGTAGCGCATATTTTAATTTTTAATGTATAATTTTTACTATAAAACATCGTTTTGATATAAATCTCAACGGGTGGGGATGGTGAAAGTTTTCATCGAACCTTCAGCTAAAAGTGGCCATTTAGGCATATCTAAGATAAAAGTATTTAGAGTCGTCTATTTTATGGTTTTAGACCCCAAACTGATGATTGAAATCTACAAATGACAGCATTAAATACGTTGAGCTTTTTCCTTGTGGATACAAAGCAAAAACTAAACGAATTGGCTCTGTATTAATGATTCGAGACGTTCGATCGTCGAAATAAATAATAATCTTGGTCAGAGAACGTCTCCAATCATTATGCCCCTACCTGACCGCGCATCATCAATATTTGCATGGCTCTGTATTGTTTCAAAATAATAAGAAGAATTGACTCTGTATCACAAGAATTGGCTCTGTATTGCTTGAAAGACATTCTTCGTCCATAACAATGCAGATTCTTTTAGTTTTTCCACAGGAATATGAACGCCACTCTTGTTTCGATGACAATGTGCTGTTGCTGTTAAGACTTAGTTGACTGCCTCTATTCCCCAGCATATCTTCTTTGACGTTTTGGCAAATATCTCTGTATTGACTCGGCCATCATTATTTTCAAGACCAATCTTGCACGTGCTACACATGAAAGTAACCATTTGATCGCGATTTTAACTTTGACTTTCTTCTTCTTACTTGACAAATCAAGCACCTCTATGAAATCTTTGTTCACATCCGTTGTATCATTCCTCTCGTATAACAGACAATTTACGAGTATTCTTCTGTCGCTCTTCTTCAAAATGGTGGGAATAGTTCGTGATGCTACTAGCTTGTCTTGCCCTTCAGCCTTAGTATAAGCTCGCGGATTTTTATCCCAATTCGTGGTTGAAATCGATCGTTAAATGTTTCCTGGCTTCATGGTGGGCGTGATCGAAGATTGTCACACGACTAGTGAACGTTCGTCAAGCTCTTTATCTCAGAAAAACCCGCAACCTTCTCAACGCTCTAACTGTTGAGCTACCACGACTCAGATGGTGAGCTAGGATGCAGGTTCGTCATATGTACTGCCTGAGCGGAAGTCACGATATGATAGTAATGAACAAACATGAACAAACTTTGTGTCCAGCAATAACTATTTCCATCATCATTATCATATCATGACTTCCGCTTGGACAGCACATATGACGAACCTCCACCCTAGCTCACCATCTGAGTCGTGCTAGCTGAATGGTTAGAGCGTCTCACCGGTCATCAGAAGGTTCGGATTCGATTCCCCTTTAGGGCTCAGAAATCGTTTTGCCGGAGAATGAGCTTGACGAACGTTCACTAGTCGTATGATATATGCCAAGCTCCCACATGAACAAACTTTGTGTTCAGCATTAAGTATATCGAAGATTATACTAATTGTGCGACGTCTAATTACAGAGGAGTTTGTATTTCCATCCTCTTTTCGCAATAAAGCAGATGATGATGATTCTCCCTACATCCACTCACGTTACATTGGCGGCTTCTTGGGCAAGCTTTTCAAGATGATTATCACCAAGGCGTTTATAGCAAAGTCCTGCTTTTTTGGCTATTTTCCACTTTTCGTCTGGCGAGGAACGTTTGAAAACATCGCATTGCCATATTGGGTGTTCTTTTGTACATACGTGACACCTCTTAAAATATCTTTTCCTGCGGTCTTTGCCGAAGTAGGACCTTGAAAATCTGTCTTTTATTTTCTTGTTATCTCGTTTTTTGCTTGTCAGGGTTGATTCCTTTTCTAATCTCAGGTGCTTGGATTTGGTATTCTTCTTGTTCAGAAATCCAGTCTTTTAATTTCTCCAGTAAGTCACTGTATTGCTTTTCTTTTAACAATCTGTAATATTGAGTTAACAGGCACTCGGGAATCTTTTTTTTAACAATCAAACCATCTCTCGTAATAAAGATATTTTTGAAACCATTAATCCTGGGAAATCATCTTGGTCTCCACGAGAAGGCCGATTTTCCTTCGTCGACCTTTTCATTCGCCGAACTCGTCATGAAGTTGAAATTTTTTTTATTGATCAACAACTTCCTAATGGCACATTACTTCTCTTGACCGAACCAGTGTTTACCCTCAATAATTTCTCGTTTGATGGTCAACATTACCAACAGATAAGTGGTGTAGCGACGGGAACCAACATGGGCCCCAGTTACGCTAATTTATTCGTTTGTTATGTTGAAAAACTCTTAAAACACCTGTGCGACAAAATTCTACTGACAAGATTCTAGTCCTAACATTTTATCGTTTTATTTACAAAATTCGAGATATAGTCATCCGTAATTTTAATATTTTACAAAACGATCCCTAAACAGATCGGACATTTTTGCTGATAACCCATTGCTTTCTTTTCTACGAAGTCAAAATATTCGAGAGTGTTTAGTGCACAGTGCTGTAAAACAAGATCCACCATCATTAGTGGGTACTTTTTCTTGCTCTCCTGCCCAAATGTTGTGCGCCCAAATCTGACTTCATAATTAGACATCATTTCATATGCACCTCTTCCAACGCCATTCACTGCATATCCTGTTGTAAATGTTGTAAACTCTACATCAGTGTAACTGACCGAAGTAACTCCGACAGATTTGCTGAACATCTTCGCTCCGTAAAGAACAATGACGTTGACAAACCCGTTTTACGGCATTTTAACAGTACCAACCATTCGTTTGCTGATATGAAAATCGGTTTCATTTTACAAATTTCCAGGAGTGACGGTAGCCGCAAGAGACACGAAAGACGTCTCATTTTCTAACGTAGAACCATTTATCTCTATAGAATCAATGAACGCTTCTTTTTCATTTAGTCTCTCACTAAGGCTCCGTTCAAACAAGTCCAACATTGTTGGACCAACATGGTTGGATGATGTTGGACAATGTTGGATGAAAATTTTAAACGAAGTTAAACCCGATCCAACATCTTCCAACATTACCTAACATAGTGTTCAAACGAGGCCAACATGTTGCACCCAACAATGTTGTACCAACATGTTGGCCTCGTTTGAACGGGGCCTAAGTTACTGTTTTTGTCTTCCAAGGGCGGATAAAAACGTTAGCTTGTGAGCTTTACTCCCACGGATTTTATTTTAGTTTCCATTTTAGTTTGTGTTATTTGTCCCTTCGCAAGCTAATAATTTGTCTAGCATTGGCGGATAAATGCATTGATTTGTAACTAATATTTAGGTGTGTTTTGAACTCGGGTGAAATTGAAAAGTTGGAAGTTGATGCTACTCCAAGTTTTGTAAACCTGAATGGTCAAGTAGAAAAATCTACCTGACCACGGTGGGAATCGAACCCAACGACCTTTGGTGATCTAGTCCGACGCT
>JBAHVQ010224730.1:0-10778 GCA_036872915.1 Nanipora kamurai
TCATAGTCAAAATTCTTCATTAAATTGAAATACTTATGACCAAGAGCTAAAAGTTTGAAAGCGTACTTTTCGCCTTTTGTTTTGAAAATGTTAATATACACGCGTCTTACAAATAACAGTAATTATAAATTAGGTTAAACATAGTCTTTTGAATGAAAATACCACTTTGAGTTTGAGATGTTACTACTAGGAGAATGTTTCGTCTTACATTTTTTGAAGTTATCTGCTGGCACAGAATATTATTTAATAGCGAGTTAATAATACCACCTATTTTCGACAACGCCGGATGGAAATTCACCACCAACGCAACTTTACTATTCACATGCTCTCTACTATTTTTCTGACTCAACAAACTTTCTCTTGATTTCGCTTTGACTCTACAAAACTGGGAATCCACCATATTCTTTTTAAAGAAGATTTAAGGGTTAAAGTGATCGACAAAAACGAATGTAAATGAGCCGACTATAGAGAAGGGTATTGGGTATATAAACTTAATACTTTTATTCCGGATGGAGTGAACTTGAAAGACTTTTTTTGAATAATGGATGACTAGATTTTGAAAAATAGGGACCAGTTTTTGTTGTTTGTGACTTTTGAGAAAGGAGCTGGACCCTGACACGTAAAGGTTTTAATAAAGTTTATGTTTGAAAGATTTATAAATACTTGTAAACTGGAGAAACGAGATACATATACGTAACTAGATATAGTTATATATATATATATATATATATATATATATTCCACAGCTTATTGATATTCGGAATAATGATTAGATATTTCAAATGTTGAACACTTACCATCTCAATCACGTCTGCTTGAGGCAAGCAAAATGGCCTTTTGACTTCCCCCTGACAACACTGAGATAGCGTGGGAGAGTGTCTACATTCCATTGACGTGGCATACTCTAAACGATACAGTCGACTATGATAAAACACCTGGTATGGTCTGTGGTCTTGTTCATGGTAAGGAACGATAGTCCACTGTCATCTGTATTCTTGGCCTTTAGTAAATACTTGGATCTCGAGAAAGTATGAAATGTAATAATTGTTCGCTGGGAAATCAGAGAGTGAGAAATATAGAAAGATTTAGATAGTTATCGTAAGACTCTATAATAGAAAAACGAAAGACCATCCTTGAAGTAGAAGATGTTTAAGAGTGAACCCTGTTGGAGTACACATTTGAGCAATTTAGCATAGTTCAACTTTTCCAGGTATTTGATATCTTTCTAATATTTAATTTATACATACTAATTAATAGCACTAAAATGCCACCGTGTCAAAAACTTTATACTCCTTATGGTTATCATTGTGTATTATTCTCAAATTATTCTCGATTGAAACGTCTCAAATTTACAAGAATTTATGTTTGCTAATATTTATCATTTACTATGGCTGCTGCATGAACCTCATTGGAACCTATGAAAAGTTTGATTTTCCAAATGTTCTACGGACGTTGCACACTAAACAAAAAGGTCTTTGTGATAAAGATAAACCTTTTTCAAAAGCATGTCTGAAACTAAAAAACTGCTCTTCAGAGGGGAGGATATAAGTACAAAATACAAGTTTTTAACATTGTTAAAATTTACTAGTGATACATGATGGTTATTGAAAGAAAATTAAAGGTTTACGTGGAAGGGCAATTCAAAAACGTATGTAACTGCTATTATGATACTTAAGAAAAGATATGAGAATGAGCAACATGCATGATCATCGTATTTCTTTCAGATTAAGGAACTTACTGAATGAAAATATTTTAATTTTAATCTATCAGTATTCATTTAGGTGTTAATCAAATGGATGATTTGCTTTTTTGCGTTTAATTCTCGAATTTGCTGCACTAGATTTACTCAGATTTTGCGAGGTTAAATCTAGCTTGATACAGTATAATAATGTTCAAGTGTTCACTTATTTTGAGCATAATAAACGAGTGTAGTTCGACAATGCGAGTCTTAAGATAGCTTTGATTTCACAACCAGCAAAGAACATCATAGAAATAGTTTACTTTGTCTTAACAGTTGTTTGTTATCGTAGTCACTGAGATTTAAAAGTGACGATATTTTACACAACTCCGAATGAATGAGTGAATGAATGCTCCATTACCCACGTCAAAAACTCATCACAAATGTGCTTTTCCTGAGTCACGCGCCTAACTACAAACATGAAAAATATAAGTACGAATATTTGCAAAGTAAAGCTATATAGAAAACGCTAAGAGAAAAGTAATTTAGTGAAAATAGAAGTAATTACCTAGTGGTTATTTACACTGCTTAGCCTGAGAGATCTCGAATTCTGATAGCGTTTGAGCCATACGAACATTCCTCGGTAAGGAGTTCCAAAGGATAGTGCTACTGTATGAGAAACTCTTTTTAAGAGAATTAGTTTTTGGTTTTGGTGGTAAAAGATTTAAATCGGAATTTCGCTGACTATATTCATGCACCTGATTAATTCTACAAAATAAGTCCTTTAAATAATCAGGAACTAAATTATTAAGCACTTTGAACATCATAATAGCTTTTTGTGGAGCTTCTTTCATATGCTATGTCGCCTAAGGAATGACTACCCGCCCACTATTTCCAAAGTGTGAAGCGCTTAAAATGCTGAGAAAAGATGTCCGTAAAGAAAAATTACCCTTAAAGAGAGAAAAATGGTGGAAACAGTTCTTTTATATGTCCCTTAGTTTTTGAGATTTTGCACGAGATATTTGTTTGATATTAAAGTGAAATCATCTGTGACGAGTTTGATGAGTGAACTTGTTGATTGGTAAATCGCGATCATACTTGAGATTATCGAAGACCTAACGGGGACCTCTGCACAAGTTTCTTTTAAATAAACAATTTATTTTATATCAAGGACGCTTAAGTATGAGATTATCGTTCTAATGAGATAACTGCTAACGTTTCTTAGTTTCACTTATATCTACTTTGCAGTCAAAAGAATATTTTTTCATTCTCACATTTCCTGCTTTTGGGCAGCATCATTTTGGATTTTATTCAAGCCCTTTCCGAACAGCAAAGTGCGAGGGAAGAAATATTCTTTGTTTCGATGTTATTGCGCCAATCTTGACCAGTCAGACTTCAAAACGGAAAAGGAATTATGGCAGTACCACAATAGCAGTTATCTAATTTTGAAAATTTTAACTCTCAAATTGTTTTGTGTTTTAAAACTTTTAACTGTCCTATCATTATGCTGGAAGACCTTTCATTCAAATTAATTTGATTCAAATTCATGGAAATTTGAAAACATGAAACTCGAGCTCTGCGCTCAGATTCGTCTTAATGCACTTACATCAAAAGACAAACTTCAGCACTATCATGGTAACATGACTCATCCTGGATCGCTCTGTTCTTGAAACAGAATTATCAAGGCCAAGTTTGAAGGGGCCAAAAGTATACAGTTTTGTTTTTAATTTGACAACATAATTTACGTGAAAATATGCTAAGTTTGTCATTCTAAAGAAAAGCAATGCGATAAATTAAAAGAAACATTTTCTTTGTTTTACACTATTGCATCCAATTTTGATGTAATGGTTTTGTTTCATTATTATTATTATTATTATTATTATTATTAAAATTTATTTATACACGGTAAAATCTACAGTATAAAAATTAAACTAAATTACAAAAATATAAGTAAAATACAACTAAAACTGCTACTGGTTTACAAGATTGCCGTGTGAGAGCTCGTTTATCATCGTAACACTTATCAACAGCTTTCTTAAATATTGAAAGTGATTGAAGCTTTCTTATTTCTTGTGGAAGGCTATTCCATAATAGTGCACCACTATAATAGAAGCTTCGTTTTTAGTAATTTGTTCTTGGCTTGGGAAAATTTAATTTCATTTCAGAATTTTTTAGACTATACCCAGTTTTACGAATCGATAAGGAATTATGCAGGTAAGAAGGGGTATTACCCTGAAGCGTTTTAAACATAAGACTAGCCTTAAACTTTTAACGTCTTAACAAAAAGGTTATCCCAACGCAAAGCATCTAACAATATGCTTGCGCTGGTGTTGTAGCTTGACCTCGTAATGACTCTTGCTGCTCGGTTTTGTAATTTTTGTATTTTACTACTTAATGTTTCCCCAAGGCCGTCCCATACCGTACAGCAATAGTCAAAGTGAGGTTGAATGAGTCCTTTATATACTTATATGGCTGTGTCAATAGTTATAAACGGTCTCATGCGCTTTAGCGCACCAATAGCTGAAGCAACTTTTCTACATAGTTTATCAATGTGTGCAGACCAAGTAAGATGCTTATCAATATATACACCCAAGGATTTAACTGAGTCAACTTTAGTTATTTTATTTTCATTAATTTTAATACTTATTTCACTATCTGTGGTTCTTAATTTCTGCCGAGATCCTATTATCATAAACTCCGTTTTGACAATATTCAGATTTGGCCTATTAGTAATCAGCCAACTATTAAGATTTTTTAACTCAGAGTTTATGGCATTTTGGAGGTCTTCTGCTGTTTTTGCTGAGTAACTTATACTCGTATCATCAGCAAACATTCTAGGTGTGACATGATTAAGGCAGTTCGGCAGATCATTCATATAAATGAGAAAAAGAAGGGGCCCCTGGTTGCTTCCTTAGGGAACGCCACAAGTCACCGGGGCAGAATTTGACAACTTGTCATTAACGCGACACCTTTGAGTTCTGTTAGTAAGATAGGATTCAAACCAAGTTAAACTCTTTCGATCAATGCCATAGTTTCCAAGCTTTTGTAACATAACTTCATGATCAATAGTATCAAAGGCTTTTTTTAAATCAATAAAAACTGCACCATTAATTAGACCATTGTCAACATTCATGGACCAGTTACTTGTGGCTTCAAGAAGTGCAGTCACAGTGCTGTGCAACGAACGAAAACCAGATTGCCAGGAGGTTAGGACCTCATTGGTATTAAAATATTCATATAGTTGGTCAAAAACAATTTTCTCGAAAATTTTTGCGATAACAGGAATGATAGATATAGGCCGATAAATACTAGGATTACTCTTCACACCATATTTGAATATTGGTGTCACCCTGCTTGCCTTCCATTCATGTGGGAATGTTCCTGTATGTATAGACACAGTATATATTCCCGTCAAGGAAGGTGCAACTACCCCAGGAGCCATTTTTAATAATTTGTTGGGTATATTGTCTAACCCAACAGAGTTTTTTCATTAATTCCATTCAAAAGCCGATAAACAGTTTCAACAGTAGGGATTTGTAATGAAAAAGTCTTATCAGTTGAATTAAGAAAAAAACTCGGTTCGTGGTCAGGGGTAGGTATTGCTGAAGCCAGGTTGTCACCAACACTAGAAAAGTAGTTATTAAAGGTTTTGGCTATGTCCGTTGGTGACGTTGATTCTTGATCATTAAAATTTAATTCTGATACTCTATTTATTTTGCCACGACTTTTAGAACTTAATTCGTTAATTATTTTCCAAGTATATTAGACTTAATGTAAATGCACACACCCCCACCATTGCGTCCATTTACATTTCGGTCTCTTCTAACAGTCTCAAAACCAGATAAATAGACCTCCTGATCAGTAATAGTGAAATCAACTTTTGTTTCATTAATGCACAGTATGTCTATTTTGGCATTACGAATAAATATTCGTAATTCGTCAATGTGAGCAACAAGACTATTTATATTTAAACATGCAATTACCATACCACGATGGGATGGTATTGTGTTTATAGTATAATTTAAATTACTAATATTGTTATACTCGTTTAACTCACCCAGATTGGTTGAATATTCCTCATCCATACCTGGTCAAACATCAGAATTATTAATAAACGACTCCCACACGGCAAATTCCTAATAACTCTTGTATATATAATTTATTAAATTTCGTGCCATTAAACTTGTACCTTGTTTGTTTTGATGAATTTTACTCTTGTTCAAATGTTGAGTATCTATGCATGACTGTTTTAACACTATTAACTTCATTTACTTTAGATGCCAATATCTCTTCATCGGATCTTGTGATTAGGCTAGATATAATTACCTCAGTCTCTGGAACAGAGTAGCTAATTGATTCTCCCAGTGCAATAATTTCTCTGGCACAACCATTGGAGCTCTCACAATTCTTCAGATTATTTGTACCAACATGTAGGACAAGCTTGTCTGGTTTCTTCCGAATAATAGGTTTAATATAATCTGTCATATCCTGTGTAGTACTTCCGAGAAAGAAAGAAACTCTAACTTATGTGTTTGCCTTCGAAATTTTGTAACCATTATTATGTTTAATCATGGAGTCACCAGCAACTATCACTGTAGTGCCCGTGTTAGCTTTTCTTCCTTTAGCATTCACCGACCCATCTATTGCTTGTTTATCGCTTCGCGCTTCTCCGGATGTTTGAGACAAACTTTCTTCTTTAGCAGAGTATTCTCGCGACTTCTCAAGTACTTGATCTTTACGATTCCTTTTCTTTTCTTTGTCTGCGTACCTTTAGCTTCAACCCACGGGCTTTCTTGTTTTTCAACACAGTTATTACTCTTTATGCTCTCTTCTTTATCGCCTTTATCAGTAATCCACGCAGCCTGTTCGCCGTTGTCGGTTTTTCTTTCATTGGTGTCTGTATCCGACTGCAGAAGGCGGATAGCAGTTATCAGGCTGGATTTTTCTTCCTCTGCAGACTTTATTTTGCCATGTAAGTCCGCTAAGATATATGCAAGGTTATCAATGCGTTTATTCAATGCTTTATTGTCTTGTTTTAAATTATCATTCTCCTCGCGTAGCCTTTTATTTTCTATTACGTTTCTCTCACAAAATCCCGTATCTAGTTTTCCTTGTAGATCTCGAATGGTTCTGCTAGTTTCGACTCGATAACTATCAAACTGTTGTTTAACTTCCGTTGACTCAACCCTTAAGCTATCTACAATGTTGCTCAGTGAACCAGGATATTCTCCCTCATTAGTGTTCGTCTCCGAAGCCTCACTTTCGTCTTGTTTTGGCTGCTCGATGGAATTTACGTCTAAAATTTCAGTTGATTCTACTGATTGTTAAGCTCTCATTTTGGCTGTACCAGCGTATTGTTGCTGTGTCGGTCTTTAATATTTTCGCACCGCTCGCTGTTGTCCGTTTGCCTTCAACATTTGAAACTTCATCGAGTAATAATTGAAGTGTTATAAGATCTCCTCGCCACTTAAGTTTGCCTTTTTCAGTAATGATTAAATTTTATTCGCTTTACTATCTATACTTTGCGAATAGTCGCTTGGTTATCAGAGCTGAGCTGTAGCCGTCCACTCTCCATCTTGTTTATGTTAGAGTTTCATAATTGAACCATGTTGTCATTTTACTAGTGCTGTTCTACCGTAATTTTGTTACAGACTTGTTGAACTAACAAGTTTTACGTGAGTAGTCCACATTCAAGCTTAATAATTTTTAAAATTAATTTGGAATCTCAGGCAACACTTTCCATCGTAAGTTTTATTTCAATCAGCCTCAATATTTGAAAGGAATCATCAATAGCCATTATTATTCTATCTCTACTTCAGTCTCTTTCATTCTTAACGTGTCATGACTATATAATGAACGAGTAGACAGAAAAATCAAAACTATTTGAATCTTAACAGGAAATGAAAACACTGTTTATACAATGAAACGCGAAATATTGATTAATTACAGAAACTCCCCAATATTGTCCATGTGACATGCCAAATTTTTGTCGAAACAAAAAAAATGCCAGCAGTTCAGCTGTGTTTACAAGCGCAGTTATCGTAATCAGGGTAATGTAAAATGAATTGTCCAAGAATAATTGTGAATTGACTGTTTCATATTACCCTGAGAATCATTCTGAAATATAATCAGTGTCGTTTGACTATAAGGTATAATAATACAAATTCAATCGCCTCTAAACCTTGGCTTAAACCAGAATTATTGTAATTTTTATCGGGAAAAAAAGTTTCTCGTGTCAATATTTTTTACGTAAATGTTTATAATGAAAACATATATTCTTGCATTTTCACACATTTATGACACCTTTGTTATGTTGCCCAGCCTTACTAGGCAATTTCGACATATGTAATCGATACAAATGCGATAGATTTACATGGGATTTACGAAGTGGGCAGACGGAAAGCCGTTCTAAATAGAGGTATTACGAAATGATAACACCAATATTGGTAATTACATCCACCAGAAGCTGTCAACTCTCTCGTAATATAACTACGCATAATTGATGCTTTTGTCGATCCAAATGACTTAGTGAAAATTTCTTCAATACGTTAATTTTTAGTCAAAGAAATGCAAATTCAATTGGAGGCAAGCTGCTCATTCGGCTGAATTGTTGATAGCGTTAATTTTAACGTATGGTTTGAATTAACATTCATAAGGGCTTCTTTTTTTATTGTTTTAATGGACTAACTTCGAATTCTTTTAATATTTTCTTTTTTTAACCATCAAACTTCTCCAATAATGCGCACGACCTCAGAGAACAGATTCAATTTTCGCTATTTTTGTGTACTAAAAGTTCTTGTTTGAATTTCGACCAGAAACTTTATTGTCTCTTTAAACCTGGGTAAAAAATTCAGTCAGAGATATAGTCTGATCTAAATTGAATGTAACAATATCAAGTTTACCCAAAATTTTCTCTTTTCTTTTTTGTTCTTGTTTTAAGCGTCGCTGAGAATATTTCTTGCCGGCACTGAACAAAATCAGCAATGACATGGACGACAAGGGGGATGGCGTACACCATAATGGCTGTGCTTTCGTCCCTTCTATTTCTGTGGATACTGATAATCGGAGGTGTGCTTAAACCAGGTAACCAGATAACTTGCTAAGTTTCTAGTTTAGATAAAAACGTAAAAAAATTATGGGATAATACAAATGTATCACAATAAATAACCTTTATCTTGAAGGGATCGAGTTAATGATTTTTCTGTCAAGGAAGTGAAAAATATACTGGCAGATAATAGATTGATGAACGGATGGATGGTTGGATCAGTGAGTGGTTCGATGGTTGAATGCATGGAGTTGAATGGGTGGGTTGGTGGCTGAGTTTCTGGTTGATTTACAGCGTGGATATATTGATCATATGATCGTTAGTTGACTGGGTGAGTGAATGGGTAAGTGGATGGGTAGGTGAGTGGATAGATGGACGAATTGATGGATTTATGGTCATGTTGGTGGTAGGAAGGATGGGTGGTACGGTGGGTAGTTGGGTGGGTGGAAGGATAGGTGGTACGGTTGGTAGTTGGGTGGGTGACTGGATGAGCGGGTTGGTTGGGTTTAGGTCGGTCGATAGACTGATGGATAGTTCTAATAGATAAAATATTCAAAAATAGTAAATGTTCAAGAGTAAATAAGAAATATTTGTACACGATGGACTGCTTCAGAATTTATCGTATTCTTTATTATATGGATGCGTAATCGGACTTACACAAAATAACTGAAATTGAGAAAATTCGTTCTCTATTAAATAGTTTAAAATTAATTGATAAAATAGTTTATAATGTTTAAAATTCATTACTCCAATAATTTAATTGAGACCGTCAGTTTAGGTCATGGCTTTTATTTACAGTATAAAATTAATTTGTCATACGTAGGGCAAAGGTTAGTCAGCCTAATCAGCGAATCGTTTTTTCTTTTCACTCTCTATGGCGTATGACGATTTTTACGAAATTGTACATCTAAGAATCTACGTTTTAAATTCATTAAAGGGACAGAAGAATAAGGGACACTTCTTGAGCGTTAGTTTCTTATTTGACACACAGATTTATCCTATCATTTAACAATTTGATAATAGATTAAGAATTTTGCTATCATTCGATTTATGTATTTTACCTCTTTCATTGAAAGGAGACACGAAGTATGTTCGAAACTGGCTGTCTATTGTGACCGTTTTTGTCATTCGACAAACATATCTTCCATCTGCACCTAAAGGATAAACATACATTTTTCAAGTATCCAAATAATAGTTTATGACAGCGATAATATTTGGTTCGAAATCGTGGTTCTTGGAAAACGTGGTTCATAGAACGCTCAAAAATCTCGCCTTTCTGATCCAAATTTTTATGCAAATCTTAGGAAACTTTAATTTCCGCAAAAATTCGAACAATAAGTTACTCAAAATGACAAAAGTTTCCATCATACACTGGTGACAGGCGTTATGGTATAGAGTTAAATAAGAATTGCTCAGATTATAGACCAAAAATGTTTAAGTTGAGAAAAAGCCAAACGTAGAAGCTTAAGAGCATTTCACTGGTGGAGATGTGAAATCCAGAAACTAATGCAATCGAGAGAAGTTTTTATGATGAAGACGTCATGTTATGCAATGATGCTTTTCAAACATTTAAGGGTTCTCTATTTATGTTATTTAAAAATCAACCTTAAATAGAGAGAATTTATCTGTTTTAGGTGACTTACTTTTAACTGCAGTTCAAATAGTTAATGGGTCTGCGACAACGGCAAAAGATGCGAGACAAAAGAGACCTCTTGGCATGCACAACTTAGACCAGGATTACCAAACATTTTGTCGAGGGAAATGGCAGGAAAACTACAGCAAAATTCATCAACTCAACTTACAAACATCAAAAAAGTTCTTAGTTTTTCAATGCTCGCAAGCCGGATGGGGAAATCGCTTACGTGCATTATTAAGTTCATTCCTCCTCGCTGTGGTCTCTAAACGAGCATTTATTATAGACTGCGTAAAACCAAGTCCTCTTGAAAAATATTTGGCACCAAACTTCATTAAATGGAATTACAAGATAAATGCAACTGGATTATCTGTTAAGTTTTACAATCCTCGTCATGAATCATTAGGAGCAGGATGGGAAAA
>JBAHVQ010224741.1:0-10777 GCA_036872915.1 Nanipora kamurai
TCGTCACTCGGAGTAGCTTTAACATCATTATTCTTCACCCGAGTTCATCTTCTACTCTAGTCATTTAACTTTTAACAGTTTCCTAAATTTTACTACTGTCACCTTATCTATCTAATGCATTCGTCGTTTTATCTGTCCTTCCAAAGTAGGCTTAGATAAATCGTATAAACGATATTACAGGAACAAAATTGTGTTTTTACTACACATTTTAGTAATGAATGATTTAGTTCGTTCCAATACACGTATGTACATAGTAGTAGACCAATAAAGTTGAAAAATTTTGGTGCAGAATGAGCATGTCAGATTTTCTTCACCGCTTTTAGTATTAGCTTGCAGGAATACACCGGAGATACTTACACTTTTGCCAACAAATACATCATCGTCAAGATATATTTTAAGTGATTTCGGCCATGTCTCTACCGTAACGTGGAAAAATTCGACAGCTGGAAGGTATTTCCACGCTGCTAGTTTCCATGTGAAATTAGTTGTATAAGTGCCATTTGAATCTTGTGCGATATCTATATCAATATGTCTTGACTCGACATCGCCAGCTGTGTGAATATTTGGTTTAGAAACTAAAAATATCAGGACAAATTGGGACAAAGAACAATTAGTAAAGAAGAAAATTTTTGCGTAGTGTTGTTGTTACTTTAGAACATAAAATTGGTAGAAAATAATAAAGGAACTGAATTGTTGAAATTCTCAAATGGATTCGCTACAAAATCCCTCTTAATAAGACATATTTACATTTAAGTAATCTCTTGCAAATTAGGAAAAACTTAATAGTAATACAGTAAGACACATACTCCGATGAACAGCATTTTGTAAACCTCAGGATTAAGTATTTGAATTATAAAACAAGGTCAAACTTATCACGGTAATATTTTGATTTTATTTCAAAGTCATTGCCAAATATTGACACAGTTAGATCTTGTAAGGAAAACGTCAACTGTAGGGAAGTAGTGATGATGCCACATGTTGTTATAATGGCAACAAACATCCGTTCAAATTACGTTGGTGTTGGTGTTGTTGATGATTACCAAAGTCTTCGTAAGCGTCAAAACTTTATCACACAGGTATCTCATTAACCTTTGGTGGCTTTAGATTAAAACTTGATGGAAGACGATTTCCATCAACAAAATCAAATAAATAGCGTCATAATGACGTCATATTACATCACCATGACTCCAAAGTATTCTTCGCTATAAGAGATCGTGTGTACATCATTCTGGGTAAATTTGGTGTCCATGCGTTCGTTTTAGACAATTTTTAACGAAGGTTTGCAAGGTCAAGAAATCGAATTGACCTCTCAAAATGATCGTAGTGTTTGAACATACCTCACCGAGGACAAAACGATACAGGCAAATATGAATAATACGCACAAAAACGAGGAAGTTTACCTCAATTATCCTTCGTTGGAGAAAATCATGGTATTCATTATACAATACATTTGGTAAAATTCTCTAATAATCGTTTGTGAAATGCAAAGCCAACACAACACGGAACATGTATTGAAGTTGTTCAAATACATCCAGACACGTACTGAGATCACTACGAAATTTGGCAATGTACCACAGACACCAGTACGTTCAAAGATTAAGTAAAATTCCCTCCAATATCTACATTGAAGATTTCTTAGCCATGATGGAAGCAAATTTTGTGTATCCACAATGTCCGTTAGAACAATTTCTGGCCGTGTAGCGGAAAAAAACGAGGGAACAGATCGCGCGAATGATTTTAATACCAAATTTGCAATGTTATTTGGGGTTTGGTTTATTTCATTTTCCGTTTCTACCGGCCTTATCGTCTTCATGTGTTGCTGTTTACCTAACTGTGTAGCTTGTTTGAAACCTTATGTTTCCTTTGGATAATCCTTCTTTGTCGTTCTTTTCGAGGCAAATAGCTTCAGAGAAAAGATGCATTAACAAGATCCACTACACTTTAATTCCACAAATCATTACCAGAAATTAGAGACATTTATCGGCAGCAGTAGCCTAAAATATAGTTGTGTATCAAATTGAAACGAAATGTAACTGATGAAACTGCGAATGTAAATGAAACTTGAACCCTTGTTTTAGGATATTCAAATAAAATAGTTCCTGATCTTTGCTGAAATATGGAACTAACCTTAAAGTAGAAAGGTCAGTACTGAAATTCATAGATAGAGATGTCAATAATCGACGAAAGTTTTACGTTGTCGCGAAACACGTTTCTTTGCTAGAAAGATCAGGAATATGCCGTTTGGGTAAGATGATTTAACCCTTTCACTATCACAGTCTACCACGGGGGAGTTTTATTATGTTACTGTGGCTAACGACAAACGATTTTACTTGTCAAAGGAAGAAAACCTGGCTGTCAAAGGGTTAAAGAATCATGCAGCGAATAAGAAGCAAGAAAGCGATATAAACTGTCTTGAAATATGGTTCGGAGCTATTAGGGTTGCTACCATCTCCAAAAGTAAAACTTTTTCTTTTTTAACGATTGACGGGAGAACAAATTTGATGTGGGGGAAATACATAGCACTTGCAAGTACGCTTCTAATTCACATCTGTTGATTACAATGTATTATGTCTCTGATTTCTGGTAATAATGTCAACTTGAACACCTATTTCTTCAAATTCGTCATTAAAATAAACCCAGAAGTTTTTCTCCGAGAATTTACAGATCCGAAACAATCCGTGCATTAAATTAATTTGAAATGCCGTCTTTTCCTGGCAATTAAAGAAAATACAGTTCCTCTCAGCTTATCCTCAAAATTTCACCCAGAAAAACAAATTACAACAACTACAGGACGTTCGTCAAGCTCGTTTACTCAGAAAAACGATTTCTGAGCCCTAGACGGGAATCAAACCCGTAACCTTCTGATGACCGGTGAGACGCTCTAACCATTGAGCCACATCGTCCTCTAGTTGTTCTGATATTTACCAAGCTCCCACATGAGCAGGCTTACTGTTCAGTGTTTAAAAATAAATTACTAGTCTATGTGTTCAACGAACACATGATGTTCTAAACTGGGCAATGTAGTGCTATAAAACCACACTTTACAGCTTTCGAAAGAAAAAAAATCGAGGTTTACAAGCAGCGAATAATTTCCAATGCAGGCATTTGTTAAATGTAATTTAAGTCAAAGAAAGATTGAGTGTGATAATAAAATGCTCTGAGACTTACCAGGACAGGATCGAACACCTTCTAGACATTCTGAAGTAGACAAAAGTCATTGTTTTAAATACAGTATTTTAGTCTTATATTTTATGTAATAGTTAAAATATGAGCGGCCGATCTTTATGGGCACTTACAAGGGCGAGCCTAAGGCGGGCCGTTGTAAATGCCCATAAAGATCGGACGCGAATATTTTAACTTACTTATCAAATGAACAAAAGAATGAAGCTTAATGGTATTCTTAAGGGGCAAGGATTGAGGAAATAAAAGTCTCATTCTTCACGTAGAGGACGCAGAACTAAATGACTATATAGCACCCACCGAAACCGGAAAATGATTACACCACTATTTTGGATATGGCAGTCTTCCGTGATTTTAGGGTAAAAGTTAGGGTTAGCCGCCTAGAATTAGGGTTAGCTTTAGAGTCGGGTATAACGTTAAGGTTAGGTTGGGGTTAGGGTTACCCTAACACTAACGGTAACGTAAATCCTAAGGTTAACTCAAGAACTATCATTAAAATTTTAGGAAACGTTGTTCAATAGAAAATGCCGGTTAACGTCAAACAAATTGCTGGTTTCGGTGGATGCTATATTGATCGTATCTCGCGGCTTATACCCTCTGGCAGATCCAGATTCTTGTTATGAGCGAGTTCAGCCAGAAAAACAACATAAAATTAAATCATGAAATTAAATTTAGTTTTAGTTTGATAGTTTAATTCCTAATTAAAATTTCTACTGAACTACCATACGGGCACTCTCGTGGGCCTGAAAGGGCTGATCCCAGCAATTTCTTTGGGGTTTTGCCCCCAACACCCGAATTTGCGTCCGTCACATTTTTTTCTGGATCCGCCCCAGTTTAAACTGGAGTTGAGTAATCCTTTTCTATACTACCCCCGGTCTAACGTTTGGCAGAAAACACTATGGAAATTTTATTCTACAATACCTGGTATTTGAAAGACTGCTTCTGTCTCATAAAATGCTTGTGAAAAACCTCTTTTTGCTTCAAACTAGAAAAGAGAAAATATTATAGGCGGAGTTGACCAAAATAAAATTTCAGCATATTAACTTTAAAGACGTTCCGACAGCTAGTCCAAAGGTTTTGGTCACTTTAAATGAGAAGTACATTTCAACATTGTAAAGGGAATTTGACAAAAAAACTTTTTGAATATTCCAAATCAATTCTTCTTCTTCAAAATTTTAACCTGATGTTCAGAGCGATTGCTTCTGTCACCATTGCTATTGCAATGCAAGCTTTAAAGAAATTTATCGAAGTAAATATCCAAAAATCTAAGATTCACTTTTACCCAAACGTCCCTGTCCTGACAGAATAAAAGCTCAAAAGGATCACTGTCTACGCAGTCATCGTCTCTAAAAGGGGAGACGGTTTGTCTTGAACGGTTGCAAACGAGAGAAACTCTCATCGTGATGTGTTGCGATGCCAACAAGTGATAACTGACACGACTTCTCCGTTTTTCTTAAGTAAAGGCATCTACGCTGGCGTGCTATACCTTAGGAACAAAACCTCAATTAGTCATTACTCTGGGGAGCCACTTCAGTCAAATAAAATTAACTTTTTTGTTGTTTTCAGTTCTGTAAGAATAAGGACGGATCTGGCATTAGTCCATGAGCGGAGATTCAGAAATTCCCAATATACCGTAGAGATCCCAACGTAACGTCCCCCGTTACTTCCGGAATTAGCACCTATTAGGGCCGGCTACCTTTGGGGGTCCGTTATTTTCGGGTGGTAAAAAAATGTTAGTATGACAGCTAGATATTTGATATTTTTATGCAATTACAGATGAGTGACCACAATACACATGCTTATTTAGCAATTTTATTGTTTGTAACTGTTTGGTTACGCAGTGGCACGAAATAAGTTCGTCTTAGTATTTTGAAATGCATATTTTTAACCTGAGGGAGCTAGTAACTACCGTCCTTTGTTAGCGTTAGAGCTTCGAAAATACTTTCAAATGGTATTTTCGGCATTCTTCTTAAGAGATTTAAGTAGCTTTTTTAAAGTTTTCCAAAGATCTTTCAACTCGTCTTTAACCTCCACATCGTAGTAGCATGGAACTTCGATCCCTCCTCCCTGTACCGAACACCTTGCGGTGAATTTCTTGAGTCCCCAGAAATTCTGAATGTTACAGTGATATAACTGTCCTGTAATAGCTGGTACAAAACATCTGCCAAAGCATCTGGAATGTGTCTAATTGTTTGCTGACAATTTAGTTGATTCGAGCTTTGACTTGAGTTTGGTGAATTATTTTCTTTGGTCTTCACTATAATAGCATTTCTTAAATGACAGTTTTCTGGTTTCGGAACACAAGAGCATTTAGCGTTGACTATCGGACTAAATTGGTCGCCATTTTTGCAGTTCGGCGTCTTCCATAGCTACTCCAGCCTACATTACACACCTAACGCCAAATAAAGTATTTTCGATATTTCCGTTAGCCTGCACAGCAGACAACTAAACCCAGTTGCCTTATTTCGAAACATTTCTTCTGAACATTTTTATTGGTTGTATACGGATGAAGAAGAAATCCGAATATTATCACAGAAGATTTATTTGACATTGATATGTGGTTGTTACGAAGGTGTCGAGAACAAGGACTCAGGCTCTATTACGCACACCATACTGAGTTTATTGTTTGCCTGCGGCACTTCATCAAACTCTATGGAATATAGTTGAGCAGGGAAGCGAAGTAGTGACCCTGCGACTAGCCCAAGTTAATATTTCTTCCATTCACAATATGGACAAACCTTGTTCTTTATGTAAACGGATTACAAAATATCAGTGCCTTCGATGTGCAGTAGATGTGTGCGCAATTTGCGCACCTGAAACATCTGAAACAATAAATGATACGGAATACATCCCCATGCGATGGGCAGGAATTTGCAAAGACTGCGAAGAGAAGGATAAGCTGCCACAAGAAAACGATGCCCATCCAAGTTCAATGGCAAGTACAAGTACTGAAAACAACCTATCAGCAAAGAGAAAGCAGTTGACCTGCGAACAGAAACATCGATTTTATAGACTTGTACAAAAACACAAAAACAAGGCCCATGCCGCAAGAGAATTTAAGGCGCGCTACAAGTTTGAGTTGAATACCAGAAAAGGAAAGCAAACAATACTACTCGAGATTCGTAGTGAAGTTTCTGGAGAATGCTTGGTGTGACGAAGACATCATGGTGTTCTGGCTGAGACACATGTGGAACACCAAAAGTGGTTTCTTTGATTTACTGCACCGCCGATCCAGGCTTTGGTTTATGGCCAGTACAAGGCACAGATCAAACAGAAGGTAAGAATGATGTAAGAGCAAAAGTACAGCAGGACATTGGCTCTAGTGCCACCAGGAGCCACCAGCAAGACACAAGCTCTCGACGTCGTGTTTAACAACGAATTCAAGAAAGGTGTAGACCGCCAAACAACCGAGTTAATGGCAAAAGATCCAGAGGTTATTCTTGCAAGTAAATTGACTGCCAGTGAACAGCGGGTTCTATTTGGGTTGCAAGCATGGCAGGAAACGGCTTGTCGTTTGAAAGACACATTAATTCGCTTGTTTGCTAATTGTGGCATTGCACTTCCGACGTCGGGCGACAGAGATGAGGAAATAAATCTTGAAGGCATTTCCAATTATACCAGCGGCAAATCTGCTGATGTAGAAGGTATAATGTTTTACGACGACTGCGATAACGATCTGTCTGTTAGCGACATTGACGAAAGCTGAAAATTGCACCCATCTGAATTTTTATAGCTACCACAGTGCAAAGAGCGGTAACAGTATCTAAATAATGTTGAAAGTATTCGAATAGAAGAATCGAACATGGTATTAATCTTTATTCGCTGCCATGGTGATATCGTTGCAGAAGTTACTTTTATCGGCGTTTTAGCTCTTACTCGCACTTTAATTCTATGAATTTCAATAGTATCTTGAGAATTTTGCACCATGTTTGTAATAAAAGTGTTTAACATTGAGTCGTTACTTTCTTTTCTGCATGTGTTACACGCATACATACATGCAAGTGTCCATAGAAATCTATACTGTCCAGTCAGTCCATACTGTTTGTGGATGTCTGTTTCACATAAAAAGCTACATCGTTGGTTAAATTTAACGCGTTACTTTCTGGGCGACCGTTACTTTCAGAAATTATTAGAGGCCACGAAAATTTACCGTTACTTTCGTGTAGCCGTAACTTTCGGGTAGCTGCTACTTTGGGACCTTTACGGTAGTACCAGTCAGCTAGACAAAAGTTATCATATCCTCTTGTAACACTCAATGTGCCTACTTAATATTAATACATGGTACCCATGTTCATTCGATAGCTTTTAGTATTTACCAACGACTGTTGCTTAACTTTCTTCTCACTTTATCACTTTCTATTTATGTAACAGTATCAGCTATTTAACTTTCGGAGCGACCGTTACTTTCAGAAATTATTAAAGGCCCCGAAAATTTACCATTACTTTCGGGTAGCTGTAACTTTCGGGGGATCATTACTTTCGGGGACCGTTACTTTCGGTGGGCCGTTACTTTCGGGAGGCTGCTACTTTGGGACCTTAACGGTAGTATCAGCCAGCTAGACAAAAGTTATCATATCTTCTTGTAACACTTAATGTGTGTCGCGAGGATTGCTGACTTTACAGTAACAGAGGAATATTTGAATCGTATTTATTAATGCAATTCCATCTATAATAAAAGTATATTACAAGCGATAAAGTAAAGGAAAATTGTAAATTATATGTAAAGATAAACGTCTACAACAATGAAAAGAACTTACTTCTGTGCCAATATCCCTCTGAAATCCCTTTTAATTTTAAATTCTACAAATAACTCTGGTTAGCCTTCAGAATAGCAAACAGAACCGAACAAAACTGACAAATATCCTGAACATCGTGCTTCAAATTCACGTGATCCCCTTTACAGTATGTAACCCTAAACTTGGTTAATTAACTAATAAACTACTGATAATAACAAAGTTAACACATCACTTAACACAATGTGTCTACTTAATATTAATACATGGTACCGATGGTCATGCGGTAGCTTTTAGTATTTACCATATTCTATTTACTTAACAGTATCAGTTATTTAAGGCCTCTTTCATGCTTGAATATTTCACTCTGATGATGTTATGTGTAGCAACGGAACGTTGGTGTTAAAATATTTTTAATTAGTTTATGTTATGGTTTGTTTAAAGCTACCTGCTGGGCAATAATCAGAAACGTTTTCTCAATCCCCGACGGAATTCAAACACGTAATATTCAGATCGCAGGTGAGATGCTCTAACCATTGAGCTACGTCAACGCAGGTAGTAGAGTGAAGGTTATTTATTGTATTAGTTCGTCAGTGACAGGCTTACCGCTTACTGAAGGCTTGGCATGCCAGGTAAGTCTACATTAAATGAACATAATGAGCGAATATTGTATGGTATTTGGTAGCTTGGTGTGAGTAATATAGTATTGTACAATAGTGTCTCATAACGATAACACAGGTCAATTATGTTGTCGATATTTAATTTTTCCCTGATTTTAACCAGCTTTGGGTCCAATAGTGTTATTAATTTCAGATAGCAAAAATAACATTTCAAAGAACAGATGGGAATGTTTACACTTTGAAAGAAAAGTATAAAAATACGCAGAAGTTAATACGTCCTACCTTGACAAGATACCTGCAGCCAAAGTGGATTGACTGTTTTTGGCTACCAACCTTTAGATTGCTTGGCAAGTGGTAAGTGTTGGGATACTGAAAAATCAACAATATTGAGCTGAGCAGAGTAACGTTTAATACCGTTTAGGACACCTGCCTCTATACAGAAATATACTGCATTGTCTAGTGCGGTTAAAATTTGATTACTCATGATGAATTTCAATATTCTTATATTTTACTGGTGAATAATGTACAAGAACAATCTTGTATGTGAAAGGCTTCTGAGAAAAAGGAAAGCATTGTGGGATAGGTTTTATCCCTATGAAAATGTTTAATACATTTATTGAATCATTCCAGCCTTTCTTATATTGTTGTTAAAGTGCAAATCAAGCGAAAAATTAACTTTATTCCATTTGAAAGTGCTGCTCGAGCAACAATAAATCGTGTTTACTGCTCTTCCATTTCTCTCTTATGTCTGTTGACACGATACATACCTAACGATTATACCATAACCTTGGGTCGTACATAAGCACATAGCCAACAAGACACATAGCGCAGAGTTTGCCATGGAATGATATGCGACAAGAACGAATGGTGTAACTTTTTTATTGCATAGATAACTACCTTATAAAGACTTAACAACTCGAACGAAATTCCCAGTTTTCTTGTTCATTCACTTTAGCAAAACCGTCCGCCATTTTATTTGATCACTACCAATTATTTTGTCAGCTGATAGCTTGCTAGTAGCAGAGCCTATTAGATGGCAGAAAGACTCATATAGGGTGGTTGTCTATATAATTATACACTCCATCTCTCTCCTTTGAAAATCACGAAATTGACAGCGTCCTCTGACATTTTAACAAAAATAACAAAAATCACAGTCATACTATGCAAGTGCCGAGGATTCATAAAACTAAATAATACCCACCTAAATAGCGTTGCCACAAAATACATGTCCATTATAACAAGTCTTAACCCCATTATATACAAAATAGCCAAATACTGGTTTTGAACCACTATGTGTTCATGATCTAGTTATGACAAGTGTGACATATGGATTAAATAAAAAGTGTACATCCCAGAAAAGACCAAAACAGAATACCTTGATTCTGAGTGGAGTATATCTATAACGGGGATTAGCAAACAGAGGGATACGTCACAAGTGGCAATAATGGTTTTGGCCTGCAGATGTTTATTCTCATGAGATACTGATGAGCAAAATGATGTCAGAGATATAAAGGATTTTCTGAAAATTGAGAATACTCTGTTACAACACCGGCGAAATAGTTTTTGAGGGAATCGATAGACTTATTATACCGGTCAAGGATTTTACCGAAATGAACTACAAGGCACTGTCAATTTCATCATTGCTTCAACGTGAATCAAGTCGAATGAGTTTGAACTCAAAAGTTATAGCCAGCAGGGAAAAGTTATTCTTGAAATTTAAAAAAGCACTTACATAATATAAAAACCATAATATATATCATGCCAAAGAAAAAAGAGGCTGGAGACCGTGTCCAAATGGCTTACACTTGCCGCGGTAATGTTTAAGACCTTCCTGTCCGCATAGGTCCTCAGTGACCTATGAAGACTTTAGTATTTTATTCTGGCTAACGCCAGACAATTTTACTGGTGAAGAGGAAAGTCCTCGGACAGGAAAGAGTTAATATTTCATTACCGTGCCTCACGTCCGTTTAGCACCATGTGCAGGTTTTTTTAACCTTGGCTTTTTTTTCATATTGGTCTTGTAGTATTGGAGACTCTTGTCAAATTGTAATGCCAAGTGTATTAGGTTTGCGAAATGGACAATTCCAGCTATCACAATGCATCACGGTAGTCGTGGTACATTTTTACACAAAAGTGGAATGGCTGCCCCAAATCAATCGTGTCACTTGGGCTTCGCAATATCAGCGAATCCTTTCACAAACCGGCGGTAGTAAGAACACAGGCCCAGGAATGACTTCAGATCCT
>JBAHVQ010224752.1:0-10776 GCA_036872915.1 Nanipora kamurai
ACAGTGATGCACAGACTCACAATGACTCACAAAGACAATATTGATATTTTCACTCCGCTGCTAGAGTAAATTCTATTTACTTCGGTGGAGTAAAATTGACTCTCAGCTAAAATTGACTTTCAAAATATAGTACATTTGACTCTAGTTTTTTTTTCTCACTCCCCTAAAAGGAGTTATTTTAACTCCCATGGTGGAGTTAAAATAACTCCCTGAAATTAACAGTGCGGGCAAAAGGAAGGATGTAAGTTTGCCTAACTAGTGATCAAGTGTAACAGGAAGGTATGTTACAACTTAGCATAAGCATTTGGTAACTTGCCAAAGTTATAGACATACATGGGTATTACTATATAAATAACGTAAAAATCAGTAAATTTCAGGGGTTTTTTATGCATAGAAAAGACAGAATGTTCACGGACATCTGAAAAATAATAATCCTTAGGACCTTCTTTTGTAAAATTATAAGTGATTTACGGGAAGTGTAATACCCAAATAAGTACTAAGCATTAGTCAAAGAAGGATTCATCAATGTTTAATATAACTATTTCATATGACGTAGTTTTGAAACACCCCTAATACCAACTTACATGAGAATTAATAAAGACTCCTAAATAATTCATACTATTTTATTCCTTGATTACATGATTATTAATGATTTGTTCAGTTGCAAAAGGCTGGTCCTTTTGATAAAGGTCGAATATGACAATTTGTTTTATCTACATTAAGGGCCAATTTATTACAGGTAATGTAAGCATTGACTTTCTTGACTTCAAGGTTTTAAGACAAACAACTGTTTGTTGCAGCAAAAAACGTTAGTGCCACCAGAAAAATGGTGGAAGTTAAATAGTTAGAGCGCATAAAATGGATTTTTCGTTGGACACCATATTGCCAATAGCAACAAACTGTTCCTACCATACACATATGAAGCAAGCCAGCCTTTGGTTATAGTACAAATACGATACCTTTCTATTTTCATACTTATTGCTGAACATAAATTTGGTTCATGTGGGGGCTTAGTAAATATCAGACGACTAGTGAACGTTTGTCAAGCTCGTTATCTCAGAAAAATGATTTCTGAGTCGTAGACGGGAATCGAACCCGCTACCTTCTGATGACCGGTGAGTTTGATAAATATCAGACGACTAATCAACGTTCGTTAAGCTCGTTATCTCAGAAAAACGATTCCTTAGCCCTAAGCGGAAATTGAATCCGCAACGTTCTGCTCAATGGTGAGAGCGTCTCACGAAAACAGGTGCGGTAATATTTCGACTTTAATGCAAAGCCAAGATCAAACCAACAATAAAGTAGAAATATTACCGCACCTGTCTTCGTCTTGTTTTAACTTGTATCTCAAGTTTGAAGATGTTAATTTTCGGATTATGTTTTATACTTTACTTTTCAAGATTGTCGACTGGTTACGGCTTTTTATAAGCAATAAGTCTTTTATACATTAATACTTCGAGCAATCTGTTACAAACGAAGAGAAATGAAATAGGCCTATGATAGTTTGCAGAAATAATAGGTCCTTATTTATAAATGTGAATTACAAGGGCAATTTTAAACTTACTAGGAACATTTCTTTGAGAAAACATGTTAAAAAATTCTCTAGAGCTTTGGGTAAAAAGAAGCATTGCTTAATTTTAGTAAGGTAATAGGATAGCTAAACGTGGCCAATAAATTAGTCGGATTTAAACTTGAAACCTCATATTTAATTGCACATGAAATGACTGCAAATAAACAGAATCTGGAACATGGTGCACTGGGCAAATAGTCTTATGGTGATTAAGACTAGGATGACAAAGAACCAGCTAGCTGATCCCTAACTAAGGAAAGAAATCATTAAGAACATTAGCAATGCATTTATATTGGCAATCTATTTACTTTGGCTAGAAAAAGCACGTGGTAAGTTGAAAATTGCCCGTTTAATTCGCTTGATTAAAAATGGACCTATGATTCTGATAAATATATAATAGGTCTATTTCACTTTTTATCTGTTTTTGCTTCAAAAATCGCAAACCGCTCACCACTTTTAGGAAACTTGTAACATTTATTGCCTAACAGGCTAGAATTTTATTTTATAGAAGCGTTGCTTTTCCTGATTTCAACCATCTTGTAAATAATGCTAATTATCATAAAAGATCGGCATTGTATAGTAACCAGGTGATTCGACTACAACCAAAAGGCCTGGGACCAGCAGCACAATAGAAATCCAGTTTCATATCTTTAATCGCTTGTAACGTTCTGCGTCTTTCGTGAAACTGTTTGAAACTCTGTCAGTATTCAGTAAAGGAAAAGATATTTCCATTAAGAACAGAATCTCTTATAATTCATGGGATATTAACTAATTTAAAATTGAAAATGGATTTCTATTTGACAACTAGTCTCAGTCCGCTTTCGTGTTTCGAGATCACCTGGAAGTGACAACAATTTACATTTATCTGTGATGATGTGAAATTGCGGTAAACTAACGAGAACATCATGCAAGATTCCGGAGCCCCTTCGATGAAGCTATTGGACATAGAGCATAACTGAGTGGAAAAAGTAGTATTTTAGTGATTTTTAGTTGTTTAAATTTATACTTGTAATAAGATTTTTGTGCCTGGTTCTATATGGTGTTGTTTTAACCCAGTGTTTTAAATTTAGTTTTAATTTAGTTCTAGTTCAACTAAGAAAATTATTTTTAGTTTTAATTTAGTTCTAGTCTGAGCTAGAAAATTATTTTTTATTTTACTTGAGTTATAGTCTGAAGCAGTAAATTATTTTTAGTTTTAGCTTAGTTCTAATATGAAGTAGTAATGTGGTTTTTAGTTTTAGTTCAGTTCTAGTTCAAACCAGCAAATTATATTTTATTTTTATTTTAGTTCTGGTATGAATCAGCGAATTATTTTTAGTCTTGGTATAGACAAACTTGTTCCAGCAAATAAGTTTTTGTTTAGGGGTAGTTTGATTGAAATAATTGTTGGCCAGCCAACGTTGTCCATGAGAGTGTGGTTATTGCATCATTATTCAGCCATGAGCGATATAAGAACATCAGACCATGTTTCAGGACGATTAATTCTCGAGCGGAGGCTATAAGGTTTTGCCATGATATCATGCCTGTATATGGGTCGCAGTCTAACAATGAAACCAATAACGTAAGAACTTCAACAGGGCTCGAACTAACAACGAAATTCCCACTCCATGCTTTCTAAATTAAGGTTAAAGGCCAGTTTTGTAAAATCAGAGTTCCCAAGTAAAAGGTTTGAGTCTTCAGACAAAACGTCATCCATGACCCAGAACTTTTCGAAGTAGGTCAACTGAACATTCTTATTAGGGGATACATAATCGTATCTATACATCCTGATCGTGGATCCGCGGCTTTGGAAAGCAGTAACTCTTTGAATTCCTGTCGCAAGAAAGAGGCCATTTGGGCTACTTAACGTTCACATCATTTACCTATTGTGTGGCTATTGCATAAGGTTCATATGAATTTGCCTAAATTGGAATTCTTGGAATTTTTAGCAATGGTGGAGTTTCTCTCATGCCAACCAATTAACCGATTCATTTGTTTATATCTGATCATGGGCCAGTCGAACACTGACTTTTTCAACTGAAGCAGTACGAAATGACTGAGATTTGTAGGGAAATCCTGTGTATAAATAAGGACTAACAAGACGCAGTAAAGATATCCAATAGGTCCATGGAAGCTCAGTTTCTCTTGGAACCAGTTCCTGCTCTGCAGTTTTTAATTCATATGGCAATTAATTTGTTTCCAGCCTACTTAGTTCCCTGACCGCAATTCTTATTTTCCTGTTAAAACAGGCAATGTTTTCAATAACCAGCTTAGTTTCCGCATTAGTAAAACTGTTGAAAACGGTTCCAGTCATGGTTTGTCGTGCAGCCACGGATCACGGCTAAAAGTTAAGAAAGAATTTTTGGCCGTTTTTTCAATTTCCACACACTTTAGAGTTAAAATCGTATGAACTCTGTATTCAACTTGACCTGGTCAAGCTGCTACATAATTGAAAATCTCAACTTGACAACAGTTCATTTTGTTTTCAAATTTCAGAAAAAAGGGAATACAATGTAAACATGCATATGTTCCAGCCGAATTTAAGGTTGTCGTATACAAAATTATTCAACTCGTTCCTGTTTTTCGAAAATTAAAATCGATCATCATGTTGCTAGGTGAGCTATTCTAGGTAAGAAGTAAGTTTTTCTTATACCGATTACGATACTTCCGTAGAGAAGATGAAGGAACATTTGCAAACACGATAAAAAGAGATGAAACTTTGGTAGAATTCAGGAGAAACGTTTTATTTATCACTTATTGTATTATCTTGGATCAATTAGAGTCGTTTCTGTACATTTCATGACACGGCTTTGAGCGACTAACTAGTGGAAGATACATTGCTCGAAATGTCAATTCTCTACACCTAAGTTCCAGTAGTTTCCCAACCCTTTTAGATTTATGAATTGTTCATTTAACATTAACTGTCACATAGTATGTAGCAGAATTAAGCCACCCGGTAAAACGTGTGCCAGAACAGTAAATTTAAGCCATATAGGAGGTCCATACTACTTAAACAGAAAAAATTTATTTCAGCTTTTCCTAAAAATTTAACCATTTTCAGAGTAAATGTGACAAATATACTGCCAAGAAACGATAGAGAAACAAAGTGGAATTGGATTTCGGGGAATTGTAAAACTAAAACAAAAAAAAAATTTTTTTATAAAAGAACACCTTGATCTAACACGGTACCGCATAATCGTCATTGACATTGCTTCTACATACTTTCACTGCTAACTGCTATCTCCCCAAGCAATTAGTTTCAAGTATATATTGCCTACTTACTTTTGCCATTGTTTCTACACTTCTGTGCACTTTCTGACATTTTACTTCTCTTTTTATATATATTTTATACATCTGTTAGTCCTTGTATTTATAATTTGGGTAGGAGGATTGGGATGGAACTTGCGTGTATGTTTTGCTGTTGTGTACTATGGAGGGAAGCACTGACACGATATGATTTTCTGTTAATTTTTTTACGCGGGTAGGGGTTGACAGATGAGTTTGAAGACAATACCATACCATAGAACACCTGAAATCCTGAAAAACGAATATTAAGATGGCTTAATACATTTTTGCTGGTTGATATTGCTATTGAAACAAATTCTTCATTAACCTTATTTGCGGCGGCTGGTTCTGGATTTGAAAGTTCTCAAGGAAAGGCGTTTTGTTCTCCGTATGTTACTACTTCATCATCCTTATTAAGAATATTAATGCCCAGCATAGTATGCGGAAGTAAGTCATTTACAATCACACACCTGAGTATATATAGAAATATTACTCAACTGTGATTAGAAATGGCACTTTTCCGAATACTATGCTGAAGATTCATATTTTTTGACAAGTTTACGGGTCCCTCCAGCCAAATTGTTACTTTATAATTCTGTGGATTCTCACAAAACTTCGTCAACGGACCAATTCACCCCGACCCACGGGAGGAGGCAGATATTTATCTATTTGTCTAGTATTCAGTTTATTTGTCCATTTATTCATGGAAAAGGGATCTGACGTTGCGATATATTATAAGGGAATCTGATGTACGTGTACCAAAAGGATTCTGATATTGTGTGACACTAACAAAAGGGCCTTGCGGTTGATGTTACTATTAGACTTTCAAATCTTCCTATCCTAAAGATATCCTTAACTCTTTTCAGCCCACTGCTCAAATATAAGACGTCAGAGCATATTGAAGGAATAGTTAGCATTTATCCTTGGCATCATGGACTCCATATTTAGTTAAAGTTAATTTTCGAGTATCAGAATGATTGATTTTTAAGGCTCGAGTGGGACCAATAAGCGAATAATTCAACTCTAGGGCCTCAGGCTGAGAATCGAACTCACAACACTGCGAATATAATGCAGTGCTCTGTCCCATGAAATTGAGTAACAAAAGTCGTTGCCAACAGCAAGGTCCCAAATTCTGTATTTCATAGATGACAACACCGATGAAGTGAAGGGAATATTCCATTATATGCACTGTAAATACCAAATATTCCTTAAATATACCCTTCACCGTAAAGTGCTTCTATATTTAATAATACAGAATGTCGTGACCATGCTCTCGGCAACGCCCTTCTTAGCTCAGTTTGCAGAGCACTTCACTTGATTTGCTGGTTCGATTCTCAGCCGGAGGCCCTAGATTTGCGTTATTCGCAACTAGTCTCGGTTGAGTCTTAAAATGTATAATTCTTCCACTCTAAAATTAACTTTGACTTAATATAAGTCAGCAGAATGCTGTTTTACATCTGCTATTTTCACTAACTTCTTGTTGGAATTTCAGCTCGAAACGACATTATTTCGCATGTACGGTAGAAAAGTCGGTCAGTAGGTACTATTTATCCGCCCTTTCCTACTCATAGTTCGTAACCAAAAATTCAGGCAGACTGTATTGGCCGTTTTTTCAATTTTCACCGACTTTAAGTAATTTAAGAAATGAATAAGATTGTTTTATTTGATGTAAAGCAGGGGGAGAAGCTGAGGGTTTTAGATCCGATAAAACCCATAGTAAGAGATGTTTAAATTCCTTCAAAAACGACCACCTCTAGTTGCTTACTAATGAAGAAAATTTAAATATTAATGTTTAATAAGTCGAGAAAATACAATGAGGGAAACAAGCGTGTCTTCATCACATTTAAAGACACTTTACTTTTGATCGTGTTTTCCCCGTCAATTACTCATGAATTTTTGTAAGACTTATAAAGCATTCAGAGCTTTATTTAAACGAATTGTACTACATTTAAACGAATGAGTTGTCACGTAACCCTTTTAAGACGATGAGAAACAGATCACGCTAACGTAATTACGAATGCCTTTAATTCAGTTTTTATTACTATCTCTTCATCACTGAAAGGAAAGCTATTAGACCGACTGGTTTTGTCTTGTTAAAACCTGCCAGTATTTCAAAAAGAACTGTACTGATGAAAAATTGACAGTTCTTAAGGTGAAACGCAATTTAAAACCAATAAAGCGGATCAAAACTGATTAGCCTGCGTAGCAGGCTTTTCAGGTTTGAAAGAGGGTGAGTGAGAGAGAAGAAACGCCTGCCTGCATGCTATTCAACAAAACAAAACACCACTTTAATCGATAACATGGGATTAGTCAACGAGTTATGAAATGATCCAATCATGTCCATCTAATGTCAAACGGCAAAAAGTTCACTTCCCATATAAACAAACTGTATTTTGCAGTGAAGCGAAGTAGTAGCAGAAGTGTATCAAAGTTGATCAGGAAATGATGTGAATGTGCAAGTATGTTCAAATCAAGTGACATTTGCAAGTAGTAGATTTGCAAGTAGTCATTAAACTTAATTTTTGAAATACATGTACGAGTAGGATTAGCCGACTGTCTAACAGATTAGAAAGTTAAAAGGTTGGTAGACTGCCGAATATGCTCATATCTTGAGTTATCAAGATGACACTCTTGTTCGGAGTTTGTTTTATCCTTTATATCTTTAAGTTGTCGGCTGGTTCTGGATATTGTGCTACGCATATTTAGCAGTCTACCAACCTTTTAACTTTCTACGCTGTTTTTCACATCATTATCTGACAAGTTGTCATCTGCGATGCACTAATCATTACCTCTTTCTTGTCCACATCTGAACTGTGTCAAATTTGTCGATAACGACTGATTGCCACAAGATTTTGATGCAGTGGCTTGCCATCATTTTTCTTGGCGGTCAGAAAACATTTGATTTAAACCTTTTCCGCTCATCCCAACGATTGGTGATATTGACATGAAATAACAAAATTGACGTTTCAAACGAAGGATCTTCATCGGCGGAAAAAAACGACAAAGGCCCTTCACCGTCAGTTTTATTATTTCAAATTATTGCAGTTCCGAAACTAATTTTGCTTTATACACGCCGTTTGATACTGCCTACGCAACACTCAACATTTGTATCGTTGTAATTTGATATTGATTGATTTGATTCAAACTCAACTTAGCAGATGATACATTGAAGCGAACAAACGACTAAAGCATAGGCTTCATTCTGTGATGATCTTCTTTCCTGAAAGATGAGGTTTTACCGAACGACCAGCCAGTAAATATGCCCCACAAGCTAGCTGGCAAATAGACTTCTTTTGCTCCCGTTTCTGATTTAATGGTCGAGGGCAACTCGATAATGAAATTGCATGGCTAAGAGATGATACAGGTTCGGCAAGAGTGATTCATTGGATTTGGTTATTTTGCAAATGCCTTAAAGCGAGTTTTGGCTGCCGGAAATTCTATATGGCTTGCCTGAAATGATTTAACTAGCACAGGCCAATAAGAAGGCTGCGTTCGAGGACGAACATATTTTTTTGGAATAGCACGCAGGCAGGCGTTTTTTTCTCTCACTCTCCGAGGCCAACCCCGAAACGCCTGATACCCAGGCTAGAATTAATGACATCGATGACGTTCCAAACCGGATAGCCTAAAAACTTGGCTTCTGTTAATTCAGCACCATTGACTTACGTCGTCAACCTTTCATTGGTGGAAAGCATTTTCCTAATACTGCGAAAATTGGCAAAGAACATACCTATTTATAAATCGGGAGCGATGTCAAACTTTCAAAATTATAGACCTATTTCTATAGTACCTGCTACTTTGAAAGTAATTGAGAAAATAGCGCACCGGCAGTTAAAAGAGTATTTGGGAGCCAGCAGCCCTCCTATTCCGACAACGAAATTTTATAACTGGCTTATTATGGAAGATACATAATATTATGTTATCGAAAATTAATATTGCAGTAAACCAGTACAATTCGTGGGAACTGATTGGTTTATTTTGATCTAATTTATGTTGGGTGTTGTACAATTGCATTTGGTCACAAACCGTCAAAAAGGCAGGAATTTTTTTCCAATAATTCTGTATTCTATCATGTAAGGATCTGCAAAGATCTTTGTATACCTGTACAAAGTCAACTAAATTATCAGAAATTGCGTTTTAGAGGTTTAAGAATTCCAAAAATGTTCAGGTGAAAGCATGTCCCCAGACCCCCTAATCAACCACGACCTTGGCGTGGTGCAAAACAGGTTAAGATTTCTTAGGACTCCCTTCGTAAAAGTCCTTGTTGGGCTCCTGATTTGGATGAAAATAAGCTACAGTCTTTTTCAGTGTGGTTGTCAACCAAGGGAATGTGGAATGAATTACCCGCAATAGTTTTGCGGGAGGGCACTGAAAACATGCATACAAAGGATGTCTCGTGGGAGCCATATTTATTGATTCCAGCAAGGCTTTTGACAATATCAGTCATTATAAATGATTATCCAAACTGCTTGAATAAGGAATTAAAGAGGTTGAACCCTGCTGGGTTTGCAGATTACAAAAACTGCAAGTTCAAGATACAAGTGATTGCGGGTGTATCACAAGGATCAATCCTTGGACTACTATTGTTAATAGTCAATAATGATATCACCAATGTCATGAAACGATCAAACATGATCAAATATGCAGATGTCAAGGTTGCCTACATGGCTAAGAAGAATATCGAACAAATCAGCTTCAGAAGAAAATCAAAACAGAAGTACTTCTTTTCCGTCCCGCTCATCGTTAAGGCTGAAATAAACGAAGGATTTTGCTCCACTTATAGAGGAAAGCTCAATAACGTCACCGCAAGTTACAAGTATCTAAGAGTGAAAATTGATGCCTTTCACCTGCTTCTAGCTAAGTTAACGGAAAACGTCTCAATGCGTTTGCATTATTTTTAGCGATCCTAGTAACCAAACACGGATAGACGACCTTACAAACCATTTTGGAATTTAGGGAAAAGAAAGTAGGGTGCAGCTAAAATTTCTGAAACGGAAAGCCATCGACATACAATCTTGAGATGTTTCTTTTTCTTCCGGAATGATTGGCAACTTTATCTTCTGCAACTTAATTGTTGAAAGGCAACATTGTTCTCTGTGGTGTCAAGGAATTTTCCAATCTTTTTTTTTCAGATGGAATTCTCATACCAAATATACCAATCGTTCCAGGAAAGCTTGTTTGTTACCTTTCTCTTGACCAACTCTCGTCTTCGTTCCTCTTTCTCCTACTCAAACCAGCATTTCTTGGCCGTTGTTTTTAGCTCATAGCTCTACGTCACCAAAGCGAAGTATTCTGCTTTCGTCTTGACCTCTAAAACCGATGTGCAAAGAGTGCAACCACCCAATCGATCTCTGTTACTATTGCAAATTCACAGGAGTTGAACAATTTGTTTTCTTCGGAGTCATTAAGGGCCTAATGATGAACTAAGGTGCAGGTTTGCCATGTATACTCCCTTACCGGAATCCACGAGGGCACGATATGATAAAATGATCGAAAGACTCGATGTCAGCCAAACAAAGTTTGGTGTATATGAGACGATCATCGAATATTCGTCAAGCCCGTAATCTCAGAAAAATGATTTCTGAGCCCTAGACGGCAATCGAACCTGCAACCTTCTGGTGGCCGCTGAGATGCTATAACCATTGAGTTACGAAGATGGTGAGCTAAGATGAAGGTTTGTCATATGTGCTGCCCAACCGAAAGCCACGATATGATATAATGATGGAAAGACTGAATCTTGAACTCACAGATCTTGTGCATTTGCCAGCTTGGCTTACATCAGACGACCAGCGAATGTTTGTCCAGCTCGTGATCTCAGAAGAACTATTTCTGAGCCCTAGACTAGTCCTACCTTCATTACAGTGGGAACCAGGATATTAGTTTTGTAATCAATTTAAGCAGTACTCATTTTAAATAAGCCACATAACTCATGAAAATTTGTG